>CM070559.1:600000-867648 GCA_036346405.1 Phyllostachys edulis | reverse complement strand
GTCCTTAAGGCATTTTCTAAGGCCACGACCTCTGATCGATATGGCTCGATACCACTTTTGTCGAACCCGGGAGCGAAGGATCCCGAATTCTCTGTGTTCATACACTAGTCCGGGATTTCTAGTGTACACAGTTAAACAGAAGTGATAATCAAAACATATCACGCACTTTATTAATAATTATTCAAAGTTTAATACAAACGGGCCTGAGGCCAAATAAGGTAAAACACAGAGGAAATAAAATAGCAGTAGTAGACCCAACGATTCGCCACGAGGCAATCGTCTGGGAAGCGTGGCCTAAGCATCGATGTCCTCACCGTCTTGATAGAGGTCTTCTCTGAATAAAGATTATTGAGAAGAGTAAGCACTACCTTGTGCTTGCAAGTTACACCAGTAAAATGTGATTGAATGCATGCATAAAGTGAGCAAAGGGTAATGGCGGGGTTTATTTGCATAAGACGGCATTTTCAGGTTTAAATACTCTTAGTAATTTCCAAGGCCATTTTAGAATTTAATAAGATCAAAATCATATTTTGATTTCTCAATGTCAAGTGTAGGATGAACCTCCATACACAAATGGTGAAGGACTACCCCTTACACCGAGCTTCGCCCAATCCCATTTTCATAAACCGGTGACAAAGTCTTTTCAAACAAAACCGAGACTAACTTCGAGTGGCTTACATTAAGCATGTCCATGACCGTGGACACGGCTATTGAATAGATTAATACTCTGCAGAGTTGGTGCGGCTTTACCCACAAGGGATAGTTTGCTTATTATGTCGGCCAATACACGCGCTTAGTAGGCGTGCGACTAAGCGACTATCACGAGGCCTTTACCCTACATTATTTCAACATAATTATGCGCTAAGGTTTCATAATCGAAGGCTTCGCACCAAGCGACTACCCCTCTTGCGCCATGTGGGTATCATCAATAAGTCTTCACGACTCCCACATCTTTCCAAGACATAAACATGGTGAAATGATATAGCTTATTTGGCCAAGTCTGTCCCATTCGGACTTGTGGTGGTACGAGTTTGGCTTAACATTCGCATGCCCGCATGACCGGTCCTTATATGGTCGGGCGACTTCCAAAACAAACCACAGGTCTCAACCATTATTTGTATTGAGCCCGTGCATAAACTTGCACCCACCAACAATCCAATCCACCCAAGTCTAAACCAATTTCATTTATTTTTCTTTTGTCAAGACATTTTCCAATCATCTATGGTAAAAACAATACCATAGATTCATTTTCAAAACAACTTTGTATTTTGGCAAAATTCCCCAAATCATCTTTTGGTTTAAGCAATGACTAAGCATAATTATCTTAATTATTTTACTAAGGTGACAAGGGCATGGCATTCCAAACATCAATATTGGCTATACAAAGGAATTGACATAACTAATAATTAAAACAGAATTTAAAATACTTGGATAAAAATATGCATGCAATAATAACTTTAAAAACAGAATTAATTAACTTTGAAATACTGGGATCAAGATGGTCAAGAATGTAACTTGCCTTCGTTGAAGTCTTGAGATTCTAAACCCTCTGAAAGATCTACCTCTCCTAATCGTCAAACTCTATACGGCGAAAGTACGGCAAATTCAAATAAAATTCAAATAAATCCAAGAAATACAGATCAAACTAACTCCAAATGAAATAATTTTATTTTATTTAGTTAGATAATAATTTTCTAAGATTTTATCAATTTGAATCACTCAATTTGAAGTTGTGGTTCAAAAGATATGAATTTTACAAGTTTTAGTCTAAATTTGATATTAAAAGAATTTCTAAATTTAAATACAGATTCAAAATAGCTTCAAATTAAATAATTTTGGTTTAGTTAGCTAGATAATGATTTTACATGAATTTAGAAATTTAAAACACCCAATTTGGAGATTGGATGCAAAAGTTATGAATTTTAGAAGTTTAAACCTAAATCTGAAATTTAAATGAATTTCCTGATTTATTTTTCTGAAGAAAAATCCCTTTAATGCGCAAGGCTGACGTCAGCCCTGAGAATTTCGGGATTAAGGAATTAAAATAATTCCCTGACATGTGGACCCTACATGTCATAGACACGGCTTACATGGACCATGTCCATGTGGTGATTGGTTTGGGGAGTTGGTGCTGACGCGGCTGATGTGGCCGCCACATGGGCTCCACGTCGGCTTTGAGGGTGAGGTGGCGCCGAGTGGCGCCGACGTGGACTAGCCACGTGGCCGACACCGCGGCGATGCGGTGGCGACCTCGGCCGGGCGTTATCGCCACAATGAGAGGTGAGGATGTGCGCAAAAGAGAGGTGAGATCTTGAACGTGATGCTCACCGAATTGCACTTAATGCGCTGTGGCGGAAGGTGGTCGGCGGCGAGGTCGGCGGCGGCGTTCTTCGGTTGACGGCGAAGTAGGGGCTCGGGATCCTCCGGCGTGCGATTCTTGGCGCACGAGTTCGCAGCGACGCGGTGATGCCGATGGTGGTGGAGGCGAGGACGCGGTGTCAACGAGTGGCGCGGAATCGGAGAAAAGCGGAACTTGGCCGCCGTCAAGATCCTTGAAATTGAGGCGCTAAGGGGAGGAGGTGGCTGTGGGTGGCGGCGTTGTGGTGTGGAGGAGGCGCGCCTGTGGCTCCTATTTATAGGGCCCGTGTGGCCGAATCACCGTCGCGGCACACGGTGACCGTCTTGGCGATGCGGCGGCGGTGATTGAGGGATTTGCTGCGAGGGCAAGGAAAGAGAGGGTCGTGTCGGGGCGGAGGAATCAAGAAATTAAAACGCGCGCAATCGGAGGAGATGCGATCGGATTCGCGCGTATGGAAGGTCTTTGAATTGCTTCAATGGCGCGTGAGCGGCGTAGAAAGAAGGAAAGCGGCGAGGAGGAAGAAGGAAAGGAGAAGATGACGGCGCGCGCGTTAGATTTTAAACGAGCAGATCCGCGATGCAAAGCGTATCGTACCGCTAGATCGTAATCCAACGGTGGCGATATAACGAGGTGATGACGCTCTAACTTGAAAGGGTATGGGTGCTTGTGGGCGTCGGATTTAGATCGATGGTTCACGGTCTTGTGGAGGTCAAACATGCGTTGAGAGATGGCCGTTGGATTTAAATCCAATCTCAAGAGGAGGACCTCAACGGATCAAAGGGGCGATTACTGCCAAGATGGAGCGGGGCAGTAACAAGGAGGGGTTTGGGGCCCGCCAGATTCGCCCGATTCTTGTTTTTAGCCAAATTTTTTCTTTGATTTTCTAATTGATTTAATTCAGATAATTAAAAGGGCTTTAGAAAATAGCAAATAAATCCCAAAAATTCTAGAAAAATTCACGAAGTTCCTAGAATGATTTTGGACTTAAATAAAATAATTTCAACTTAAACTTGTTAATAGTTTTTGTATTTAACTTTGTTTTAGCTTTAAGGTTAATAATAAGAGCTTTAGAAAATTTGGAAAATCCACCAAAATAAATAAGTTTTAAATTTTCTCGAATTTGAATTTTTAGGTCGTTACAAACCTACCCCTTAAAGGAATCTCGACCGAGATTGAGACTTGAATTAGCAAAAGGTGGGGATACTCGGCTTTCAAATCTTCTTCTCGCTCCCGGTGGCTTCTTCTTGAATGATTGCTCCATTGAACCTTGCATGAGCGGATGACTTTGCTTCTAGTGACTCGTTACGCCACATCGAGAATCTTGATTGGTCGCTCTCACGACGTGAGGTCTTCTGAAGGTCAATGTCCTCAAGGGTGTTTCTTTGTTGGCACTCGGAGACACTTCTTGAGTTGAGAGACATGGAAGGCGTCGTGGATCGCCGACAAGGAGCTTGGAAGTTCAAGCTTATATGCAACTTCACCTCTCTTGGCCAAAATCTTGTAAGGTCCCACAAATCTAGGTGCAAGTTTTCCTTGGTCCTAACCTTTTACCCTCGAAGTGGAGTAACCCCGAGATAAACAAAGTCTCCTATTTCAAAGGTTAATTCCTTCGACGGTTATCGCCAGTAACTTTTCGTCGAGATTGAGCCACCTTCAAACGTTCCTTATCGCTTTAACCTTGCTTTCAGCTTCTTTTATCAATTCTGGTCCGAAGAATTGATGCTCTCCTACTTCATCCCAAAGAAGCGGAGTCTGCATTTTCTACCATACAAAGCTTCAAATGGAGACATCGTCAGAGGTGGCTTGGTAGCTATTGTTGTCTGAGAATTCGCATAGGGCGATTCTTGTCAATTTTTTCCATATTCTAAGGCACAGTGCTCAAGCATGTCTTCGAACTTGGTTGACACGTTCAGTCTGGCCGTCTGTCTGCGGGTGATAGGCAGTACTGAAGTTGAGTCTTGTTCCCAAAGCTTCGTGCAAACTCTGCCAGAATCTTGAGGTGAACTGAGAGCCTCTATCGGACACGATCTTCTTGGGTACTCCGTGTGAGCAGACAATCTTGGCCATATACAATTCCGCTAATGGTCGCTTCGTAAGTGGTCTTGGTGGAATAAAGTGAGCTACTTTAGTTAACCGGTCAATTATCACCCAGATGGAATCACATCTGTTTGGGTCCTAGGAGTCCGGTGATGAAATCCATACCAACTTCCTCCCACTTCCATTCAGAATTGGTAATGGTTATAATGCATCGGCGGGTCTTTGGTGTTCTGCCTTGACTCGTGACAAACATCACAACGAAGCGAATTTCGGCGATTTCTCGCTTCATCTTGACTCCACCAATATTTCTCCTTGAGATCTGGTACATCTTCGTGCTTAGGGATGGATGGAGTATGGCGATTCGTGAGCTTCCTTTAGAATCATCGTTTTATCTCGATGGTTGGGCACACATATGCGATCTCCAAACCACCTTGTTCCTTGTTCATCCTCGAGAAAATCACGGGCTTTGCCTTTTCTCATATTCTTCTTGATTTCCTTGATGTCTTCGTCTTCCAACCGCTTTTTCTCGATCGACTCGAAGAGTGGGTTGAACTTCCAAAGCATTCACATAGCCTTGTTTGACAATCTCCAAGTTCAAGTGCTTGATTCTTTATATA
The DNA here is from genome assembly GCA_036346405.1 of Phyllostachys edulis. Classification (NCBI taxonomy): domain Eukaryota; kingdom Viridiplantae; phylum Streptophyta; class Magnoliopsida; order Poales; family Poaceae; genus Phyllostachys; species Phyllostachys edulis. The sequence continues at coordinate 862,635 of CM070559.1, read as the reverse complement.
ATTTCGGTGATTATTACGAACCAAAATGGTGTTGCAATCGCCTTTTCGCTCGAGGCATCTGCAACAACATTTGCTTTGCCCGGATGATAATGAATTCCAAGGTCGTAATCTTTTATCAACTCTAACCATCTTCTCTGTCGGAGGTTGAGTTCAGACTGGGTAAAGATGTATTTCAGACTCTTATGATCCGTGAAAATCTCACAACGGTTACCAATGAGGTAATGCCGCCAGATCTTCAAAGCATGCACAATTGCTGCTAACTCGAGATCATGAGTTGGGTAATTTCCTTCGTGTGGCCTCAACTGACGGGATGCGTAAGCCACGACTTTGCCTTCCTGCATCAGGACACATCCAAGGCCTTGTCGAGATGCGTCGCAGAAGATTTCAAAGTCCTTATGAATATCGGGTAATACTAGCACAGTCGAAACTAAACTCTTCTTGACTCTCGAAACTCTTCTCGCAGCATCCGTCCATTCAAACTTCTTTTCCTTCTTGAAGTTGTGTCATAGGCCTTCTTGTCTTGGAGAATCCTTCAATGAACTGCGGTAATAACCGCTAGTCCAAGGAAACTCCTTACTACGTGATGACTTTGGTTGCTTCCAATCCATAACGGCTTCGACCTTGGTGGGTCTCTGACAACTCCTCCCGCCGATCGATATGACCAAGGAAGGCCATTTGCTTTAGCGAATTCGCTCTTGCTGAATTTGGCGTAAAAGTCTGTGTTCTCTGAGTTTCTCCAAAATCATCCTTAGGTGCTTCTCGTGTTCTTCTTCATCCTTTGAATAAATGAGAATGTCATCGATGAAAACAACCACAAACTTATCCAAGAATTCCATGAACACTTTGTTCATCATATTCATAAATGCGAGGCGTTTGTCAAACCGAAAGACATGATCAGAATTCATACAACCCATATCTGGTCGTGAAAGGCGTCTTTGGGATATCTTCTTCGCCGGATCTTTAGTTGATGATAGCGGATCGTAGATCGATCTTGAGAAGATGCTTGCTCCCTTCAATTGATCGAGCAGATCATCAATCTGGTAGCGGATACTTGTTCTTGATCGTCACCTCATTGAGCGATCTATAATCCACACACATTCGCATACTATTGTCCTTCTTCTTGACAAATAGTACGGTGCTCCCCAAGGTGATGAACTTGGTGGGATATAACCTTTGCTCCTTAGTTCTTCAATTTGTTTCTTGACTCGCTAGTTCATTGGCGGCATTCTATAGAATTCGCCGAGATTGGAGGCGGTCCACAGGACTAAGTCAATTAAGAACATTACGTCCCTATCCGGTGGCATTGGGTAACTCATCGGGAAAAACATCTGGGTATTCTTGCACTGTTGGTATGTCTTCAAGTTTTATTTCCTTCAAGTGGTCGGGGATGGAACTTCCTCCGGTAGAAGACTTGGGTGCAATTCTCTTGATTCTCCTTGTGCATTGGTGAGGGTGATAGATCTATTAGCACGATCTATCATCCTCGATTCTTGGCTAGCAGATCCATTCCAAGAATCACATCGAGACCTTGAGATTGCAGGACTATCAAGTCCGCTAGAAAAGGTACTCGGATATTTCAAGGGTAAGGTTTGGGCATAGAGAGCTGGTTCTCATTTCGAGCAGGAGTGGACTATCATAGGGTTAACTAAAGAGAGATAGGTAACCCATATTTTCCCACAAATTTATCGGAAACAAAGGAATGAGATGCTCAGGAATCAAATAGGGTGATCTTTGGTCTTGAATTAACAAGAAGCGTACCAAGAACGACATCCGGTCTTTGCTTGAGCTTCCTCTGCGGTGATGTGGTTAACTCGCCCTTTGCAAACTTGATTTGTCTTTGTGGCGGCGGAGGTTTTGCCGAGAGCTTGGACTCGGGTTTAGGGCATTTGAAATGACTTCTTAGGACACCTATTGGCGAAGTGTCCCTTCTCCGGCAGTGATAGCAAGTAATCTCCAAGAGTTCTTGATTTGGGCCTCCTATGAGCGAGTTGTGGATTAGGAAGTGTTGGCGTTGCTTTGGTCTTTGAAGCTCGGGTGTGGTAGTGAAATCTTCCACGCTGCGGGGCTGCGGTTGAGCGAGGCGAGGTTTGGGTTGCCCTCGAGTTGAACCTCTCGAGCGGCCATCCTCCGCTGCAGTTCTCCATCTCTATATGTTTGCCTTCTGGCGAATTGCCTTGTCCTGGCTGTTGGAAGTCGGTGAAGTCTGAGAAATCGTTGGACAGATATCTCATCATCCGATCCTTCCATAAACTTTTCTCGCTGCTGTCTTCATCTCTGGCTACTTCATGCGGGGCATAGCGAGCAATTTGGTTGAACTTATCAGTACTCGCTCACCGGCGGTTGCCTTGGCGAAGTCGCGCCAATTCCTTCTTTTTCAATGCCATCACCTGGGAATGTGAGCATGACGGAAGGCTCGCACAAACTCTTCCCAAGTGATAGCTTGAGCGTTGGCATGGGTGATCAGAGGTTGTCCCACCACTCAAGCGGGACCACCGAGTTGGTGGCGAAAAGTACCTCTCGCGATCCGAGCCTTTGGGTAATATCCAACTTCTTCCCTATGGCACGAAGCCAATCGTCGGCGTCCATAGGTTGATCTTCTTGGAGAAGCGTCGGAGGACGATCCTCATGAACTCCGACATTGACAACTTTTGCGGAGGTGGGGGTGGAGGTGGAGCGTGGGTTGCGGCTTGCACGTTCGAGCCGCCGAGTGATTGAGCCGACAAATTCATCATATCGTCTGGTGAGCCATTAATTGGCCTTGACTAGGCTCTTTGGTTGGTGGAGGTGGTGGCTCTGGGCGGGATTTTCCCGATAATCCGCGTTCTCGTTTCCTGACCTTGAGCACCGCCACTGCCGATGCGGTGGTCACCATCGCTAGATGTTTCTAAGGATTTTAGAAGAGAGAGATAGAACGAAGGCTCTAAAGGGGTAAATCTAATTAGCCCAAGAACAATCACAAGACAAAGAGCCAAAATTTTCTAAAATAATTCTTTTATTATTTTATTTTATTCTTTGGTTATGGCTATCACAATGGTAACGATAGCTCATAATTAGCATCTACTTGGTTACAACATGGGAAACAACTAAGGGGTGATTGGGGTATAATCACGCTCACTAGAGCTACCCTCGCCGACCTTGTAGCAAGCTAGCTCTTCTTCCACGACCTTGACCTTTCTTCCACCTCTTGTAGGATGTCTTGGCTGACGCAGTGTCGTCTAGAGCGTTTCCATAGGCATAGTCCATCGCCTTGCACAAGTTCACGATCGTAAGCTCGGAGAGTCCTCTTCCCTTTGGGCAAAAGGTCTTTGTCGGCTGGTCGGGCGATGCATTGGATGGTAGTGAAACTTCGAGCCATGGAATCGATTGTTGTAAGTGTAGCGGCGTCTTGTGGCTTCTCCGGCTGCGTCTTGAATGCCTTTCGAAGGTGCCACGTCTTATTGGGCGTCGATGATGTGGAAATCCGTGTTTGGGTTATGGTTGGCGTGAGGATCACTTCAACTCTCCGGCGATATTGGCTTCCCACTTTATCTTGGTACCCTTGATAGGTTGGTCTTTCGTTGTAGTCCGGTGTTGCATCATCTTCCAAAGAAGTGCAGCCCAATGTCTGCGAAAATTCCGTGGGAGATCCGGGTTGGTTTTTGACCATCTACAATTTTAGAGAAGGAGATGAGTTAGTAATTGTTTTAAAGAAAGGTTGAGAAGACTCTTGGATAGACCCAAAATACTTTTAGTTTTTGAAAATAAGTCCTTAAGGCATTTTCTAAGGCCACGACCTCTGATCGATATGGCTCGATACCACTTTTGTCGAACCCGGGGCGAAGGATCCCGAATTCTCGTGTTCATACACTAGTCCAGGATTTCTAGTGTACACAGTTAAATGAAGTGATAATCAAAACATATCACGACTTTATTAATAATTATTCAAAGTTTAATACAAACGGACCGAGGCCAAATAAGGTAAAACACAATGAAATAAAATAGCATTAGTAGACCCAACGATTCGCCACAGCAATAAATGCGGGGATGCGTGGCCTAAGCATCGATGTCCTCACCGTCTTGATAGAGGTCTTCTCCTGAATAAAGATTATTCAGCAAGAGTAAGCACTACCACTGTGCTTGCAAGTTACACCCGTAAAGTAACAGATTGAATGCATGCATAAAGTGAGCAAAGGGTAATGGCAGGGTTTATTTGCATAAGACAGCATTTTCAGTTTAAATACTCTTAGTAATTTCCAAGGCCATTTTTAGAATTTAATAAGATCAAAATCATATTTTGATTTCTCAATGTCAAGTGTAGGATGAACCTCCATACACAAATGGTGAAGGACTACCCCCCTTACACCAGGCTTCTGCCCAATCCCATTTTCATAAACCAGGTGACAAAGTCTTTTCAAACAAAACCAGAGACTAACCCGAGTGGCTTACATTAAGCATGTCCATGACCGTGGACACGGCTATTGAATAGATTAATACTCTGCAGAGTTGGTACGGCTTTACCCACAAGGGATAGTTTGCTTATTATGTCGGCCAATACACGCTTAGTAGGCGTGCGACTAAGCGACTATCACGAGGCCTTTACCCTACATTATTTCAACATAATTATGCCCGCTAAGGTTTCATAATCGAAGGCTTCGCGACCAAACGACTACCCCTCTTGCGCCATGTGGGTATCATCAATAAGTCTTCACGACTCCCACATCTTTCCAAGACATAAACATGGTGAAATGATATAGCTTATTTGGCCAAGTCTGTCCCATTCGGACTTGTGGTGGTACGAGTTTGGCTTAACATTAGCGACATGAGACCGGTCCTTATATGGTAGGCGACTTCAAAACAAACCACAGGTCTCAACCATTATTGTATTGAGCCCGTGCATAAACTTGCACCCACCAACAATCCAATCCACCCAAGTCTAAACCAATTTCATTTATTTTTCTTTTGTCAAGACATTTTCCAATCATCTATGGTAAAAACAATACCATAGATTCATTTTCAAAACAACTTTGTATTTTGGCAAAATTCCCCAAATCATCTTTTGGTTTAAGCAATGACTAAGCATAATTATCTTAATTATTTTACTAAGGTGACAAGGGCATGGCACTCCAAACATCAATATTGGCTATACAAAGGAATTGACATAACTAATAATTAAAAGCAGAATTTAAAATACTTGGATAAAAATATGCATGCAATAATAGCTTTAAAAACAGAATTAATTAACTTTGAAATACTGGGATCAAGATGGTCAAGAATGTAACTTGCCTTCGTTGAAGTCTTGAGATTCTAAACCTTCGAAAGATCTACCTCTCAGGAATCGTCAAACTCTATCTGCGAAAGTATGCGGCAAATTCAAATAAAATTCAAATAAATCCAAGAAATACAGATCAAACTAACTCCAAATGAAATAATTTTATTTTATTTAGTTAGATAATAATTTTCTAAGATTTTATCAATTTGAATCACTCAATTTGAAGTTGTGGTTCAAAAGATATGAATTTTACAAGTTTTAGTCTAAATTTGATATTAAAAGAATTTCTAAATTTAAATACAGATTCAAAATAGCTTCAAATTAAATAATTTTGGTTTAGTTAGCTAGATAATGATTTTACATGAATTTAGAAATTTAAAACACCCAATTTGGAGATTGGATGCAAAAGTTATGAATTTTAGAAGTTTAAACCTAAATCAAATTTAAATGAATTTCTGATTTATTTTTCGAAGAAAAATCCCTTTAATGCATAAGGTGACGTCGATACGAGAATTTCGGGATTAAGGAATTAAAATAATTCACGACATGTGGACCCTACATGTCATAGACCACGCTTACATGGACCATGTCCATGTGGTGATTGGTTTGGGGAGTTGGTGCCGACGCTGGTGATGTGGCGCCACATGGGCTCCACGTCGGACTGAGGGTGAGGTGGCGCTGAGTGGCGCCGGCGTGGACTAGCCACGCCACCGACACCTGCCGGCGAGCGATCGGCGAGCAGCCGCGGCGTTATCGCCCTGGCGAGTGAGGATGTGCGCAAAAGAGAGGTGAGATCTTGAGCGTGATGCTCACCGGAATTACGAATCGCGTGGTAAGGTGGTCGGCGGCGAGGTCGGCGGCGTTCTTCGGTTGACGAAGTGGGGGCTCGGGATCCTCCGGCGATCTTGATTCTGCTGCGACGAGTTCGCAGCGACGCGGTGATCTTGATGGTGGTGGAGGCGAGGGCGGTGTCAGCGAACGCCGAATCGGAGAAAAACGGAACAGCGCCGTCGAAGATCCTTGAAATTGAGGCGCTAAGGGGAGGAGGTGTTGTGGGTGGCGGCGTTGTGGTGTGTGGAGAAAGCGCGCTGGGGCTCCTATTTATAGGGCGGGTGTGGCCGAGCTTCGTCTGACACACGGTGACCGTCTTGGCGATGGCGGCGGTGATTGAGGATTTGCGGCGAGGGCAAGGAAAGAGAGGGTCGTGTCGGCGGAGGAATCAAGAAATTAAAACACGCGCAATCGGAGGAGATGCGATCGGATTCGTGCGTGTATGGAAGGTCTTTGAATTGCTTCAATGGCGCGGCGCCAAGAAGGAAAGCGGAGGAGGAAGAAGGAAAGGAGAAGATGGCGCGCGCGTTAGATTTTAAGCGAGCGGCTGCGATGCAAAGCGTATCGACCGCTAGATCGTAATCAACGGTGGCGATATAACGAGTGATGCGCTCTAACGAAAGGGTATGGGTGCTTGTGGGCGTCGGTTTAGATCGATGGTTCACGGTCTTGAGGAGGTCAAACATGCGTTGAGAGATGGCCGTTGGATTTAAATCAGCGATTGGCGATAAGCCTTGTGATGGAAGCGAGCTTGCTGAGGGTTTTGGGCCTGCCAGATTCGCCCGATTCTTGTTTAGGGTTTTCTTTGATTTTTCTAATTGATTTAATTGAGATAATTAAAAGGGCTTTAGAAAATAGCAAATAAATCCCAAAAATTCTAGAAAAATTCACAGAAGTTCCTAGAATGATTTTGGACTTAAATAAAATAATTTCAACTTAAACTTGTTAATAGTTTTTGTATTTAACTTTGTTTTAGCTTTAAGGTTAATAATAAGAGCTTTAGAAAATTTCAGAAAATCCACCAAAATAAATAAGTTTTAAATTTTCTCAGAATTTGAATTTTTAGGCTGTTACAAACCTACCCCCCTTAAAGGGAATCTCGACCCCGAGATTCAGACTTGGTTAGCAAAAAGGTGGGGATACTCGGCTTTCAAATCTTCTTCTCGCTCCCAGGTGGCTTCTTCTTCTGAATGATTGCTCCACTGAACCTTGCATGAGCGGATGACTTTGCTTCTAGTGACTCGTTCTGCCACATCGAGAATCTTGATTGGCTGCTCTACGTACGTGAGGTCTTCCTGAAGGTCAATGTCCTCAAGGGGTGTTTCTTCTGTTGGCACTCGGAGACACTTCTTGAGTTGAGAGACATGGAAGACGTCGTGGACTGCCGACAAGGAGCTTGGAAGTTCAAGCTTATATGCAACTTCACCTCTCTTGGCCAAAATCTTGTAAGGTCCCACAAATCTAGGTGCAAGTTTTCCCTTGGTCCGGAACCTTTTTACCCCTCGAAGTGGAGTAACCCTGAGATAAACAAAGTCTCCTATTTCAAAGGTTAATTCCCTTCGACGGTTATCAGCGTAACTTTTCTGTCGAGATTGAGCCACCTTCAAACGTTCCCTTATCGCTTTAACCTTGCTTTCAGCTTCTTTTATCAATTCAGTCCGAAGAATTGATGCTCTCTACTTCATCCCAAAGAAGCGGAGTCCTGCATTTTCTACCATACAAAGCTTCAAATGGAGACATCTGTAGGCTGGCTTGGTAGCTATTGTTGTACGAGAATTCTGCATAGGGCAGATTCTTGTCCCAGCTTTTTCCATATTCTAAGGCACAGGCTCGAAGCATGTCTTCCAGAACTTGGTTGACACGTTCAGTCTGGCCGTCTGTCTGGGTGATAAGCGATCTTGAAGTTGAGTCTTGTTCCCAAAGCTTCGTGCAAACTCGCGAGAATCTTGAGGTGAAGCGAGAGCCTCTATCGGACCACGATCTTCTTGGGTACTCGTGTAGCAGACAATCTTGGCCATATACAATTCCGCTAACTGGTTATACGTAAGTGGTCTTGGTGGAATAAAGTGAGCTACTTTAGTTAACAGGTCAATTATCACCCAGATGGAATCACATCTGTTTGGGTCCTAGGAGTCGGTGATGAAATCCATACCAACTTCCTCCCACTTCCATTCAGAATTGGTAATGGTTGTAACAGATCAATGGGTCTTTGGTGTTTGCCTTGACTTCACGACAAACATCTACGAAGCGCGAACTCGGCGATTTCTCGCTTCATCTTGACTCCACCAATATTTCTCCTTGAGATCTGGTACATCTTCGTGCTTAGGGATGGATGGAGTATGGCGATCGTGAGCTTCCTTTAGAATCATTCGTTTTATCTCGATGGTTGGGCACACATATGCGATCTCCAAACCACATTGTTCCTTGTTCATCCTCGAAAATCACGGGCTTTGCCTTTTCTCATATTCTTCTTGATTTCCTTGATGTCTTCGTCTTCCATTTGCTTTTCCTCGATCGACTCGAAGAGTGGGTTGAACTTCCAAAGCATTCACATAGCCTTGTTTGACAATCTCCAAGTTCAAGTGCTTGAGTTCTTTATATAATTCTGGTGATTATTACGAACCAAAATGGTGTTGCTGTCGCCTTTACGCTCGGGGCATCTGCAACAACATTTGCTTTGCTCGGATGATAATGAATTCGAGGTCGTAATCTTTTATCAACTCTAACCATCTTCTCTGTCGAGGTTGAGTTGATTTGGGTAAAGATGTATTTCAGACTCTTATGATCCGTGAAAATCTCACAGCGGTTACCAATGAGGTAATGCCGCCAGATCTTCAAAGCATGCACAATTGTCGCTAACTTCGAGATCATGAGTTGGGTAATTTCCTTCGTGTGGCCTCAAGCGGCGGGATCGTAAGTTACGACTTTGCCTTCTGCATCGGGACACATCCAAGGCCTTGTCGAGATCGTCGCGAAGATTTCAAAGTCCTTATGAATATCGGGTAATACTAGCACAAAAGCGAAACTAAACTCTTCTTGACTCACGGAAACTCTTCTCGCAGCATCTGTCCATTCAAACTTCTTTTCCTTCTTGAAGTTGTGTCATAGGCCTTCTTTGTCTTGGAGAATCCTTCAATGAACTGCGGTAATAACGGCTAGTCCAAGAAACTCCTTATACATGTGAGACTTTGGTTGCTTCAATCCATGCAACGGCCGACCTTGGTTGGTCTCTGACAACTCCTCCCTTGATCCTTGAAATTGAGGCGCTAAGGGGAGGAGGTGAGTCATTGTGGGTGGCGGCGTTGTGGTGTGTGGAGGAAGGCGCACCTGTGGCTCCTATTTATAGGGCAGGTGTGGCCGAGCTCGTCTTGACACACAGTGACCGTCTTGGCGATGGCGGCGGTGATTGAGGATTTGCGACGAGGGCAAGGAAAGAGAGGGTCGTGTCGGGGCGAAGGAATCAAGAAATTAAAAGCAGCGCTAATCGGAGGAGATCGGCCGGATTAAATGCGTGTATGGAAGGTCTTTGAATTGCTTCAATGGCGGCGCGTCTTGCCAAGAAGGAAAGCGGCGAGGAGGAAGAAGGAAAGGAGAAGATGACGCGGCGCGTTAGATTTTAAGCGAGCGGCTGCGATGCAAAGCGTATCGACCGCTAGATCGTAATCAACGGTGGCGATATAACTTGGTGATGCGCTCTAACGAAAGGGTATGGGTGCTTGTGGGCGTCGGTTTAGATCGATGGTTCACAGTCTTGAGGAGGTCAAACATGCGTTGAGAGATGGCGTTGGATTTAAATCAGCGAACGGCGATAAGCCTTGTGATGGAAGCGAGCTGCTTGTGGGTTTTGGGCCTGCAGATTGGCCCGATTCTTGTTTAGGGTTTTCTTTGATTTTCTAATTGATTTAATTCAGATAATTAAAAAGGGCTTTAGAAAATAGCAAATAAATCCCAAAAATTCTAGAAAAATTCACGAAGTTCCTAGAATGATTTTGGACTTAAATAAAATAATTTCAACTTAAACTTGTTAATAGTTTTTGTATTTAACTTTGTTTTAGCTTTAAGGTTAATAATAAGAGCTTTAGAAAATTTCAGAAAATCCACCAAAATAAATAAGTTTTAAATTTTCTCAGAATTTGAATTTTTAGGCTGTTACACAATGCATGTTTACATTAAACAATATACTTTTATAAACATGGGATCAACATGATCAATGGTCTATGACTTGCCTTCGTTGAAGAGTAGCGTGTGCTTGATGCGTGTCCATGAAAGCTTCAAAGCGTCGGGACCTATCTGCTGAACAAGGCTAAATAAATAAAACAACTCCAAATAAAATCCAAATAAATACCAAATAAATACTAATAGGAAGGCAAGGATTTTAGATGAATTTAGAAATTGGAATCACTCGAATCGGAGTTCGAATGAAGAAGTTATGGCCAAAAGAAGTTAGGAAAAGTCATAAAATCAAGAAAAAGGAATTTCCTGATTTCTGGAATTATTTTCCTAAAGGAAAATCAAATTATTGCATAGTCGACGTCAACAGAGGAAAACCGCCGAATTAAAAGAAAAAAATTCGACAAGTGGGGTCCACTTGTCATAGAAAGTGTTGGTGGACTAGGTCCACCCTCTTGAGAGCAGTGCGCCCTGGTGGTGACAGGCGCTGCGTGGGCAACGAGGGCGAGTGGCGCTCGTGGCACCAGCGTGGCTCCCGGGTGGCGGCCACGCCACGCCGGTGGCGGCGCTCGGTCGCCTGCGTCGTCGGCCTTCCACGCCGCCACGGCGACAAGCGGGCGGCACCAAACGAGAGAGGAGAGGAGGCGGTTTGCAAGACGGTTCCAAGGTTGCGGCAAGAACGGAGGCGGGCGGCAGGGGCGTATGAGGAGGCGGAGGCGAGGCGGCAGAGGCTCCGTGAGCTTCCGGGAAATAAGTGAGCAAAGTGCGCCTCGTGCAGTGATGCCGAGGAGAGGTGGCGGTGGTGGCCGGAGGAGCTCGGCAATGAGTCGTGAGAATGAAGCTTCGGCGGCGAGAAAAGCTTCACTAGCGGCGAACGAGGCGGGAGGAGGAGGGAGAGAGGGAAAGAAAGAGGAGGAGGCGGTCCGGGCGCGCTTAAAGGCGAAGGCGCCCGGAGGAGGAGGATGGCATGGAGCTCCATGCCGCTATTAATGGCGCTTGACCCGTGCGGCATGGGAGGAGGCGTGGCGCGGTCGCGGCGCCAAGCGGCGGCGGAGTGGGAGGCGGGAGGCGGCGGCGGATTCGAGTGGGCGTGGCGGCGGGGCATGGCGAGGCGGCGTTGGCGTGAATCATGGCAAGCATGGGCGAAGCGGCATGGGCGTGTCCGAGGAGGAAGACGGGCCGACAGTGCCGCCTGCCTGTCGTGAAGAGAGAGAGAGAGAGCGCGCGCGAAGCGAGGCCTGATGGAAATCGGACGGTGGCGAGGGAGGAGCGCGTGTTGGGCACTTGTGGGAACGATGATGGGCGAAGGAATTGGCCCAAAGCGAGGAGGATTTTAAGGATTTTTCTTTTAAGAAAATACGAGAAAAGCAAAAGGAGTTTTAGAAAATAGCTTAAGCCATCCAAAAATTCTAGGAAAATTCACGAAATCCTTGAATTATTTAGGACTTAGTAAAAATATTTTCAGCCTCACTATTGCTTTTAATTTTTGGCAATTAATTATTTTTAACATAAGGCCAAGGGAAAAACCAAATTAAAACCAACTAAACTCACTAAACCAACTTTAATTAGTTCAAGTTTAATTAAATCAAATTAAACCACTTTTGAAATTCTAAAATACAATTTAAGCTTTGGCAAAATAATAAACCCAAATGGTTCCTTTTTAATGTTTTTCAAAATTTTCAAAAAGACCGGAAAATAGGGATGTTACATGTATGAAGCGGAAGTATATTTTGTTGTCGATACTTATCCAAGGGCGAAGCAACCAGGAATGATATTGATGTGTACCTAGCACCATTGATGGAAGATCTAAAAATCTTGTGGATTGAAGGGTGCGGTATGGGATGCGTAAAAGCGAGAACTTCACTTCGTTCCTTGTTGTTACGCACCATAAATGATTATCCCGCCCTTGCTAATCTATCGGGCGAGTACAAAAAAGGCCAAAGCTTTGTACTCATTTGCTTAGATGATACCGAAAGTGTGTGGGTGAATCACTCCGCAAAACCGTGTACATCGTCATCGTAGGTTCCTTGGAGGGCTCACCCATACCGCAGATGAAGAAACAATTGACGGAGAGAAGGAGGACAGTTCGGCTCCAAGGCATTTAAGCGGAAAAGAGGTCTATGATATGGTTAAGGATTTAGATATTGTGCTTAGAAAGGGATGTAAATCGAGGACAAGTAAGAAGAACATGTGGAAGAAGAGATCAATATTTTGGGACTTACCTTATTGGGAGCACCTAGAAGTTTGCCCTTTGCGATCGACGTCATGCACGTAGAGAAGAATGTATGTGATGACTTGATTGGTCTCTTCTTGAACATTCGTGACAAAACAAAGGATGGTGTCAATGCACGCTTGACTTGGTTGATATGGACATCGGACCGAGTTAGCACCAACAAGGACCGATAAAGAACGAGCGTACCTTCCCCGCTTGTTACACTCTGTCCAAGGCCGAGAACCGAATCGCGCGGTGCTTGCATGGCGTGAAAGTTCCGTCCGGTTACTCCGCCAACATGAAGAAACTTGTTTCGATAAAAGATTTGAAGTTAATTGGCATGAAGTCTCATGATTGTCATGTGTTGATGACACAAATGCTCCTGTTACAATTAGAAGTATTTTGCCGATCAAGGTCAGAGACAATCATGAGGTCGTGTTATTTTTTAACACAATTGCTCAAAAGGTCATCGATCGAAGGACTAGATGCTCTGCAGACGAGGTGGTGGCGACTCTATGTGATCTTGAGATGTATTTCCCTCCGCCGCTTTTCGATATCATGGTCCATCTCATTGTTCATATTGTGAGGAGATAAAGATGTGCGGGCCCGTGTTCCTCGTAGCATGTACCCGTTCGAGAGGTTCATGGGAATTCTCAAGTCATATGTACGGAATCGATCTCGGCGAGGGCAACATCGTCGAAGGTTATGCAACCGAAGAGGTCATTGAGTTCGCCTCGATTACATGGCTCGGTCGAACCGATGGGTGTGCCTCGATCTCGTCATGAGGGAGGCTCGAGGTATCGGGACCATCGGAAGAAAGCAATCACTCCAAATATGGATCGTATGCTCAAGCCCATTTCACGGTCTTGCAACACATGGTGAAGAGACAACACAATGAGCGGTTCAACCAATGGTTGAAGGAGCGACTTGCTAGGAGCTCGTCAAGTGATATCTTGACATGGTTGGCAAAAGGGCCAATATTCTGCTTGTAACATGGCGAGGATCGACATAAATGGGTACACATTCTATACGTAGGCTCAGGATATAAAAAGCACTAACCAGAACAGCGGTGTCCGTATAGATGCATTTAGTACCGATGGGCTGAGGAGCTCTTACTATGGGCAAATAGAGGAGATATGGGAGCTCGACTACGTGCTTTTCAAGATCCCCTATTTCGGTGCCGTTGGGTCCATCTCCCACGGTGAAGGTCGACAAAGCAGGCGTCACTACCGTGGACCTCGAACGTGTCGGATACAAAGACGAACCATTCGTACTGGCTAACCAAGTTGTTCAAGTCTTCTATGTTACCGACCCGGCAAATAAGAAGCGCCACGTAGTTCTTCATGGAAAAAGGAGGATTGTCGGAGTTGAGAATGTAGTGGGCGAGGAAGAATACAATCAATTTGACGAGTTGCCTCCTTTGAAAAGCGGCATAAGGGTCGAGGAAGAAGAACATGACGAAACTAGCTACATACTGGCGTCGATCATCATGAAGGGCTAATTTTAAAGATTAATTGAACAATGTGTGTATATGTATATATACGTTACGATGAATGGTTAATTTTAGTTCATTTGAGTTAATTAATTGATTTGTCTTGTGAAATGGATGTGATTGTTTCTCAAATGAATGTGAATTGGATGTATATACATGTACTTTTGTCTTTTTCGCTTGTTTCAGAGGGCATGGCTAGCATTTCTGAGGCTAGCCAATAAGCGAATCGATCTAGATATTAACCAATACAAAATAATATCACAGAGCGGTTTGAACTACAAACCGTCTCACATGTATATCACATATGGTTGTTTATTAAAACCGCTGCGTGATACATGTATATCATGAGCGGTTGTTTATTAACACCGCTCGTGATACATCACATATCACTGAGCAGTTCTAAGTGAGAACCAAATGCATGATACATCACATATCACAGATGGTTCTAAGTTAGAACCGTGCGTGATAGTGTGTATCCTGAGCGGTTCTAATTTAGAACCGTCTGTGATATCCATCCCTATTTACATTAGGACTCTAGCTAGGGTTTGCGCGCCGCCAAGACTCTCAAGCGATTAAGTTTCTCAACTCCTCTCGCTCCCTCCTCCCCAGAGCCGTCGCCACCGTCCTCGGCGTCGCCTCCTCGAGCCGTGGCGACTCCTCCCAGATCCCGTCGACGCCGCCTCCTCCTCAAGCGCGCCTCCCCGAGCCCCTGAGCCTCCTCCTCCAGCCGCGCCTCCCCGAGCCCACGCGCCTCCTGCCCCGAGCCCGCCGCCTCCTCCCCTCTCCGAGGCAGCCGCCTCCCCTTCGCCGCCCTCTTTGCTCAAACCTTTGCTCCTGCTCATCCTTCTCTCGGCCCAAAGGTAACCAATGCCGAAGTTACCGATCGACCCCACGCCCTTTCCTAACTATTTCTATCAATAATCTATCATGGTCCTTCATGATAATTGTACTTGTTTTAGGAATTTGTATTTGTTCTAGTCGAGTTATTCATATGGTATTTGTTTTGATATGCTCTTTGGAATACATTGCAATGTGGTGTGGTGGGCTTGAGATGAATGCTCTGTGATGATAATAGTCTTATCTTGAAATTGTTTTGATAATCGGGTTTGTACTTGAGCTCTAATTGGAATGCTTACTCTACATCGATAGCAATATCAAAATGTTAAATCTTAGCTTTATCTTGATTTCATTTGTTCACATGATGTTCTATTTCTTGTGAAGATGTCTTCGCTCATTACGAGTCGGCGCCGCCTCATGTGTCGATGATGCACCATCCTCTGGAACAATATCCAACCGCGGTAGAAGAGGAATATCGAAAAGGCCCACGGGCGATTTACCATCACGGAGTCGATCGATCTGGGACCCTATCAATCCTCGCCGAAAGCGGCGTCCGCATTCGGAGAATGGTCGGAATAGTTGCAGGAGCAGGTCAAGATCACCTACGATTCGTGGAAGGTGGTGCGGACCCAAAGCTGGCTATCTTTGGCGGAAATTCTCGCATCATTCGAGATCCCGGTAGAACTCACGGACTCCGTCTTGACGACAGCGTTGCTCTGGCGTGCAAAGCGTGGAAGAACTTCAAAGCACGCTTGTCAAGAACTAAGTAGAGAAGGATCTGAAGCGCCCTTCCACAAGTATCTATTCTTGGAAGAGTCTTGGGCGAGTTTGTGGAAGAAGACAACAGATGAATTTAAGAGTGAAAGTGCGGCGCTACGGCCCTCGAGCAAAAACAAGCACCCCACGGACTCGGCACGGCTGGGTATGCGGGTAAAACCCGATATGGAGGGATCGAGAGCAGCAGGTGGCGGTTTGAATCTCTCCTGCTATTTCGAGATCAGCGATGTCTTGGCGAAGCGGTGGTTATTTGCGAGGTTATGTATTGACCTCTGAAGTGTACTTTTCAAACCCGAAGACCGAAGTGTCCCAACACTGGTAAGATATCGAACTACCTAGTTTGTAATTACTCCATAACTTCATAGGAAGTGAAATGACATGTCGGGCTATCTTGCAGATATGGCGAGTGCACAATCTTCCCAAGGCTCATTTGAGCAGATAGGGAGAAAGATATACTCTCTGCGGCCCTAGGAAGCAGATGAGCATCAAGATTCGCACGAGAGGCGCTGGTGTTTTTGTTACATGGGAACAATGGTTCCAAGCGGACTCGGATCGTCTAGGAGTAGGAAGAGAGCCAAAGCCGAGCACGATGCAAAGCTACGAGAAGATCTTCGTGCATCCCTCGGAGATGAGCTCTTTGAAAAAATCGAGCGAGGTCGATGAAAAAGTCACACAGAGGTCACTCAATCCTTTGAGGAAAGGATTAGTGCGTTCGAGCAAAAGCGAGATAGAGACCTTTGAGGAAAGGATTAGGGGATTGCAAATGCCAAGTCGGTTGGAAGCCCTCGCCCTACTATACCGCTTGCCCCCCCAAACATCCGAGTAGGCTGGCGTCCAACCCTAACCCTAACACAATAGGTGATGACAGATTTTCCGTCGATGACATCCGGGTAATAATTATTATCTCTGGAATGCTCAATCCATTGATAGGCTGTTGGAGTAGCTAATTTTGTACCGTTATATGCGTAGGTGGTTCTGAAGTGCAAGCTCAAGTGAGATATGTCTCTGTTGCCCTAGATCTTTGCTTGGGGCGGTGTATCCATCCCAGATCGGAGCTTTGGTGCACGGTGCAAATCTAGCGCCGGGTTTATAAAAGTGAATGTGGACGGTGTTTGTGCCAATTTGAGGCCGTCCGCTAAAAATTCCCCCAAGCGATGAGGTCATGACTCTAGGGCAAGCCGTTGGAACATTCATCCGATGGCCCAAGGAGGACATCTGCTGGAGCTACTGCCCGGTGTCAACTTCACGGAATGTCTGCATGCGGCATCAAGTTCACGGACTGGACCGCACCGGCTACAGACTTGACACGGCAAGGGCCCGCCATTGCATCACATGCATCTACACCTCGTGCTCGATCGTCTCTTGTGAAGTCGACCTATATAAAGCGAGGCGGCAAGGTCAAGGGCAAATCGAAGGCGATCGAGTCCTCTCGATATCCCCTTCTTGCCGTTGGCACGAAATACAAGCTAGGCGAGCCGTTGCTCGAGAAGTTAAACAGACCCTACCTAGGATTTGGATTGCGGAATTGCATACATGGTACATGGAGCAGTCCAACAAGTCGGTTGATCAACGGCGCTCGGGTGTCACCGTCAAGTTCAAGGAGGATCATTTTAACCACATGTATCAAGGCGTTGTCTTCACGGTGACCTTCGACGACTTGTTTCGTCTCTTCAACCTCGGCGAGCTCGGCGTCTCACTCATACGATCTTTGGACAATCGTAAGTGTGTACAATCACGATCAATGTTAGTGTAATATCGATAAATGTTATATATAACTCCTAGCTTTTGTATAATAGATACATGATCGTGAAGCGAAAGAAGGAAATCACCGGTAGGTTTCCTCGACCCACACATTGTCTCGAGCAAAGCATCATGGCGAATGCAACATTAAATCGAGAATTATGTTATAGATTTTTTCATGGCTCACCGCAACAAGGAATTCATACTTTTGCCCTACAACGAAGTAAGTAGTGTTGCACTCTGGCTATACTTGTTGATTTGTACTTTATAAGCAACACGAACTTAGGTTTAATGACCATCTTGACATACTGTGTAGGTACCATTGGATTCTAATTGTAATTATACCAAAGCGAAAATCGTAATATACCTAGATTCCCTCTGAGAGGGCCACTCACAACTTCACAACTATCAGGAGTTTAATCATCGTAAACACATTTCCTCCATAGAAACTCTATTGTAGTCTTTCCTTCCTTTGCAATGGCTAAGGCTAACTTCTTGGAGTCACGAGGGTGTTCGACGTGTTACATGCTAAAGGATGGAATATGAAGGGAAGGATTTGGGACATGACAAAAATTCCGGTACTTGCTAGCTAGTACGCATTAATCCTATATAACACTTCGTAGCAATGCCTCTCGAACTAACCAATTCTATTTTTGCGGTGCCACCATTGCCGCCGGCATAGCGTCTGTGGATACTATGTTTGCCACAACATGCAACTACTCATCGGTTCGCGATCACCAATGATCCTCGGGTTTGTCAATCTTTCAACAATTATTTCATATATACTTATCAATTTATATAAGCCCGAATTTAACCTTCATATCGACGGAGTTACGACCATCATTGAAGCTGCGTTGGAGCAGGCGAGCTCATAAAAATTCGATCACACCTTGCGTCATTCTGAACAAACGGTCATAAATCCAAATGGGAGTTTCCACGGTGTAGCGATTGAACTTGATTGGGATAGATTGAACATAATGGTACATGTGTGTAAATTAATGTACATTAATCGTTAATTTTAGTTAATTGATTTGTGAATTGGATGTACTTGTTTACGAAATGAATGCAATTTTGATGTGCTTCGAAATGAATGCAATTTTGATGTGCTACGAAATGAATGAGAATTGGATGTGCTTGTTTCAGAGGGCATGGCTAGCATTTTACGAGGCTAGCCAATAAGCGAAATAGATTTAGCAATGCAAAGACTACCACAGGCAGTGCGTCAGAGAGCGAAACCGTCTGTGGTGATAAACTACCTGAGCGATGCAGATGAAACCGTGCGTGAAAGTCGACTCTCACGAGGCGGTTTCATCTGGGCCGCTCGTGGTAGTCGACTATCACGAACGGTTTCATCTGACACCGTCTCAATCAACTATCCTGACGGTTGCATCTACAAACCGTGCAGTGATAGTATGTATTCTGAGCGGTTCAAAAACCGCTGCATGATGACTAATGCATTCTTGACCCATAAACTCGGGCGGCTCACTAACCTTTGTGATGGCGTTTTTGAACCGTCTGTAAAGGCCTTTTCTGTAGTAGTGCGACCAACGAACTGGTTGGAAGACATGATAGTTTCCCATATGACTAATGGGAAGAGGAAGACGGTTATTGGTGCATCTAGCAACTTCTGACAGTTAGATAAAAGGCTTGATAGTTCAAGATTACTGAAGAACGTGTGTGAAGATTTGAAGCGTCTTTAGCAACATTAACTGTCACCCCCTTCAATAACTATAAAGAGGATATCCCACATACCCTGTAATAAGATGCATTCAGTTCTTACACTTTCAATTCATCATATTCTTATACAAATACTCGGTGTGTCAATAGCAATAAAGGGTCTTAGTTTTTTATAGCGTTCTCTTATTGTTTAATGTATAAGTTCGATAGAGAACCCTGTTTACCGATCATAGACAGGTACCACAAACGAAACACTTGCAAACCGATCTGAACCGATCGAATTGAAAGCACAAGAACTTCGACACAATCCTAGAACTAGATGTCCTAACTTGCGCACAAAGATAATCTTCAAATGGAAACTATATATATATATCTCTCTCTCAACTCTCAACCCTCAATCTTCAACTCAAGGACACATCATCCATGACGCCACAAATCAACATGGCTGTTGGACCGAAATGGCGACTAAAGGGGGGGTGAATAGGAGCACGGTCTCTTTTTCACCTTGATCGGAGTCAACACATTTTTCACTCCAATAGCTATGAGAGCTATGAAGATCAATGTATAAGTATAGCGAAAGACCTGTATTGAATCAAATCGAAACCTCGAAGCAAAACAACCAAAATTACCAAAAACTCAGTTTACAATGAGTTGGACGCTCAGACCTCTCAACCTAGCGGTCTGACCTCTCCAAGGGGCGGTCCAATCTCCAGCCCGATGAACAGTAAAATCAACACGAACTTAAAATCACAAATCGGCTCAACTTTTGATTCAGTTGACCAAATCCCCTCAAATTTCAACCATAGCTCATCAAAAAGGTTAGAAACATATTCCAATTGATTATCGGAAAGATCAAGACTAATGTTCCACAAATTTTAAGGATGAGGGAAGGAGGGCACAAGAATCGTGCAAAAAACCTAAGATTGATCCAAAAACTTGCTTGTGGGTAGAAGATGATCCTAGATACATTCTCACATGTCACAGCAAGCAAGATCACGGCTAGAAACCAAGGGAAAACCAAATGATCAACGAAAACCCCAAAATCATAAAAGAGAGATAAAAAACAAGAATAGATACATCTTGAGAAAATCTTGCTTGGATTGATTTAAGATTGATGTTGACTTATAGCCACTCCAGTATGGATGACAAAAGCTCAACACTTGAGCATATAATCAATCCAACTCTCAAAGAACCCTAGCACCTCCACTTTCCTCTCCTAACCTTAAAACACAAATTAGGGTTTCTAGATACAAGGGTTGGGAGGTGCACAACCAGCACCCTCCCCTTTTATAGTGGAGGCTAGGCTATGAGAGAAAACCTTAATGGGCACCCGTTAAGCCCACACACAAACGGGTCTAACTCACGCGTGCTTCTAAGAGCGCCACACTACTACAGAAAACTTTATTACAGACGGTTCGGAACCGTCATCACAGACGGTTTCCGAACCGTATGAATTTGTATGTCTGTGATAACAGGCGGTTATCACAGACGGTTAAAAAACCGTCTATGATACGGAATAACACAAACGGTTTTTTGTTGAAACCGTCTGTGAAGGTATATTATCACAGACGATTTCTATTAAAACCATCGTGATCGTAGAATATCACGAGCGGTTCTATTCTGAAGCAAATGCGTGATCGTAAACATCCGAGACGGTTCATAAATATAGCAAATGCGTGATATTCTGGATCCGAGCGGTTCGTAAATAGAACCGTCTGTGATATTCTACAGATCACAAACGGTTTTTAATGGAAACCATCTGTGATACTACCTTTACATATCAACAAAAAACCGTCTGTGATAGTTCATTACCCTAACTACTTTTTTTTTTATTTTTGGCTAGCCTCAGGAATTGCTAGGCATGCCCTTTGAAAACAAGCATGCAGAAAACAGATACATCACAGATAATCAATTGTTGACAACTCAAAGTGATCATTACTCAAAATAAATTACAAGAAACAAACTTGGCCATCTCAGCACTAAGGTCTATTCTCTTCATAAATTGGATAAGAACACTAAAATTCAGATTTTGAGCTCTATCCAAAGCTTAACTAGACTGACATAACAATCACATGTATAAGAAGTTCAAAATGATACTATCTGTCAACCATAGATCATCAAGAACCATCAATATCCACTTCTAAATACAATTTGATAGCAGCAGGCAAACTGGTGATCACTATGACAGTAGCAAGCAATCTTGTAGAGCTCAAAATTGAACTAGTAATTCTACCAATTTCGGAATTAGACCATTCCAATTACAGAGCAATATTAAGCCCACAAAATTCACTTTGATATATCTCACGGACCCCATCAATATCCAAGGACCAAACCCTAACCATGCATCTGACCGACCTAGCACAATATCATGAATCCACAGTGGAGGGTGCAGAGGATAGGTTCTCCCCATTCATCTCATATCACACATTAATCTCAAATACAACACTCACAGTGCAAGGAGGAGGCCGGTGCAGGGAAGGAGGCCGACGCGGGGAGGAGGACAGCGCGGGGGAGGAGGCTGCGGGAAGGAGGCCGGTGCAGGGGAGGAGGCCGACATGGGGAGGAGGATGGCGCGGGGAGGAGGCCGGCAGAGGGAGGACGCCGACACGGGGAGGAGGCCGCGCGTTGAGGTAGAGCAGCGTCATCGATGTCGGGGGCAGCGGCGTTGAGGTCGGAGGCGGCGGTGTCGGAGCTTAAGGGGAGGTGAACGGGTGAGCCCTAGAGGAGGCGAACAAGCGCGCAAGAGCTTAAGGGGCTAAGTGCACTGAGAAGATGAACGGACGAGCCCTAGGGGTCCTTATAAAGGCATATTACAGATGGTTCTATTATGGAACCGTATGTGATTACTTCAGACCAATTAATTTCAAATCTTCCATAGAAACAAGTTTCTTAATGTTAGCGGAGTAACCAGACAGGACTTTCACACCATGCAAGCTCTGGCACAATTCATTTCTCTCGGCCTTGGACAGAGTGTAGCAAGTTGGGGGAAGGTATGTTCATTCTTTATCGGTCTCTTTCAGTGCTAACTCGCTCCTTATGTTCATATCAACAAAGTCATGCCGTACGTTAATACCATCCTTTGTTTTGCCACTAATGTTTAGTAAGAGACTAATCAAGCTATCACATACATTCTTCTCCACGTGCATGACGTTGATGCAGTGGCGAACTTCTAAGTGCTCCTAACAAGGCAAGTCCCAAAAAATTGACCGTTTCCTCCAGATGTTCTTCTGACGGGTTATTAATTTACATCTCTTTTCAAGCACAACATCGATATCATTAACGATATCATAGACCTCTTTCTCTCTAAAAGCCCTTGGAGCTGAACCGTCCTCCTTATTTCCGTCGAATTATTTCTTCATCTTGCGGTATGGGTGAATCCTGGGAAGGAACCTACGGTGACGCATATACATCGTTTTGCATGAGTTGTTCAGCCATACACTCTCCGTACCATCTAAGCAGTGCGGACAGGCTTTGACTCCTTTTGTACTGAAGCCCGACAGGTTACTAAGGGAGGAAAATCATTGATGGTGCAGAATAACATGGCGCGTAAAGTGAAGTTCTCTCATTTGTACGCATCCCGTACCTGCACCCCTTCGTTCCACAGTGTCACAAGATCTTTCAGCAATGGTGCTTGGTACACATCAATATCATTCCCAAGTTGCTTTGGCCCTTAGATAAGTAGTGACACTACTAGGGAACACCACATCACAGACGGTTCGGAACCGTCATCATAGACGGTTTCCGAACCGTCTATATTTGTTCATCTGTGATAACAAGCAGTTATCATAGACGGTTCAAAACCGTTTGTGATACTCACTATCACAGACGGTTTCAACAAAAAACCGTCTGTGAAGGCTAGTATCACAGACGGTTTCCATTAAAAACCATCTGTGATACGTAGCATATCATAGACGGTTCTATTTAAGAACCGTCTGTGATACAGAAATATCACAGACGGTTTGTAAAGAAAACCGTCTGTGATATGCTACGTATCGCAGACGATTTTTAATGTAAACCGTCTGTGATACTAGCCTTTACAGACGGTTTAAAAAAAACCGTCTGTGATAGTTCATCATCCTAACTACATTTTTGCTGTTTTTTGGCTAAACCTCAGGAATTGCTAGCCATGCCCTCTGAAAATAAGCATACACAAAAATAGATACATCACAGATAATCAATTGTTGACAAACTCAAAATGATCACTACTCAAAATAAATTACAAAAATATCGCATTTGTTCAAGTATTGTCACTACAGTTACAATTGGATTATAATTGAGTCAATTGTTTGTAGGTGGTTGAGAGGTGTCGGCGGGGTGATGCTTTGGGTCGGCGACGGAGTGAAAATCTCCGTCGCCATCAACGATATCTGACATGATAAAGGCGTAGAGCTTCCCTCGAATGTCCGTGATCTCATCTTCAACGAGTCCATCAAAATGTATCAACAAGTCCTGTCGCTAGCAAGAGTAAAGTGGTAAGCATATATATATCCTCGGCCATTTCAAACGAATGAAGACTACAATAGAGTTATGTATGGAGGAAATGAGTATACCTCTCGAGTATTCCTTTCAGAATGCTGAATTTGTGGTTGTTGCGGATTAGGGAATCAAGGTATATCACATAGTTCCTCTTTGGTATAATGACTAAAAGGATCCACTGGTACCTACGCATGTATGTCGTTATAGTCATTAAACCTAAGTTCGTGCTGCGTATAAAGTACAAATGAAATTTGTATAGTAAGTAGTGACACTTACCCCTCATTGTACGGCACCACTATGTACTTCTTGTCTACCTGATGAAGCAATGCCACCGCTATGTATTTCTCGACGAAGGACGTGTCTGCTTCGATGGTTTGCAAAGATACCACGTGTGGGTCGAGGAAACCCACTGGTTCTTTCCATTCTCGGACTTTTTTCCACATGTATCTATACACAAGCAATGAGTTACGATATTTATCGGTATTACGTGAATGTAGAACTTGATTGCACGCACTTACAGTGTCTAACATCGTAGAAGCGAGGCGTCGAGGGCAACGAGGTTGAATAGGTCATATAAGTCGTTGAAGCCCACGACGAAGTGGTTCGTCCTGTTGAAGAAATGCTCATCGTTGTATCTGACGGTGATTCCAGTATCGCATCCGTTCTTTGCAGTCTTCTGTATGTACTAGGCATGCAAAGCCTGACAAGCATATCCAGCGCGCATTAATACTATGTGGGAGCACAACTGTTTTCTAATGATGTAGTTCCCAGACATCCCAGACTTCCCGGACTTAGGAGGCGCCTTAACGTTCATCGATTTCGATTTGACCTTAATGATTGGCAGCGTCTTCCTGCGAGACGACTCGGGAACCGATACGGCGGCACGCTTTTGTTGTTCCTTCGGCGTCTTCTCCACGGGAACCGATGAGGCGGCCTTCTGAGGTGAAACATGAGGTGGAGTCATCAAGGGTATGACACCCTGATTTTCAGAACCTTTTTGAAATTTTCAAAATAAAAAGAACCATTTTGTTTTGATGAGAATTCTAAGCTTAACCTGAAATTTCATAATGGATTTAAGTTGGCTAACTCCAGCTTCAACTAAAGATTCCTTGTTAGTTTGTTGAGTTGTTGGAGTTTTGTTGGTCTTTCCTTCTCTGTCCATTTTTTACCCACCTCTGGCCCAGACCTCATCTTGGTTAGGATCCAAAGGTTCGGACCTCCTTGGGGTTGTCCTCCTCTGGTCTAGACCTCCTTGGGTCTAGACCTCCCCTTACTTTTATTTGACCTCCCCGTGTCCTTCAGGACCTCTCTATGTCCTCTAGGACCTCCCCTTACCTTTATTGGACCTCCCTGTGTTCCATCGGACCTCCCCGGGTCCTCCAGGACCTCCTCCTTGCCCATTTGCATCTCTATTGATTGTGAGTCATCCGATTTGCATTGGACGGCTTGATCCTGGTGAGACGTTCGGATGGTCCGAATGTCCCACCTCCTCTGAGCCCTTAGATCTTCATTGGATGGTCCGATTTGCCGTGGCGTTCGGGCAGTCCGAATGTCCCAACCATTTTGGACCACCCGATTTAGTTCTAAGGCTGAGATCCAGCGCTAGCTCTGTTGGTCCAAACGTCCCAACCATTGTGAGCTGTCCAATTGAAATCCAGTGGTTCCGAACCTCCTCCTTGTAGATCTGGACCGTTAAGACCTCTCCCTTGGAGATCTTAACCGTCCAGACCTCTTCCTTGAAAAGCTGGACCGTTAAGACCCCCCCCCCTTGGAGATCTTAACCGTCCAAACCTCCTTCTTGTAGATCTGGACCGTTAAGACCTCCCCCTTGGAGATCCTAACCGTCCAGACCTCCTCCTTGTGGATCTGGACCGTCAAGACCTCCCCTTTGGAAATCTTGGCCATCCAGATCTCCCCTTTTTGGCAGATCCGATCGTTAGGACCTCCCCTTGGAAATCCTAACCGTTCAGACCTCTCCTTTGGAGATCCAACCGTCAGGACCTCCCTTGCGGGTAAGAACCTCCTCCTTGCCCTTGTGGACCTCCTCTGGTGCACTTGATCTTGGCCGTTTGGACCTCCCTTTTGGAGATCCAATCGTCAGGACCTCCCCGGTGGGTGAGGATCTCCCCTTGTTCACTGCAGGACCTCCTCAAGTTCCTTACAGGACCTCCTCTGCGGGTCTTGGCTGCCCCACTGGGCAGTCACACCCCGTTTTTCTTTACCTTTGACTAAGTCCTTGGGCAAGGAAGTCTCCATAGCATTTAATGCATGTCATATCACATTAAATGCTCCCACCTTTGCAGTACTCATGTCATACCGATTATCACATTCCTTGCCTACTCCCATCGTCCTCTTTACCAACTCTTATTGACCACTATCCTGGGTCATGTACATTGACTCCAGCTATATATAGTTGGGATAGCCCTCTTTTCTCACTTTCTTCCCCATTTCTCCCCTCTGTCTCAATCGAGCACTTCTTGGACCTCCTCCAACAAGCCTTTGGACATCCTCTCTTGGGTCCTTAGACCTCTCCAGCGAGCTCCTTGGGCCTCCTCTTGACCTTCCAACCTCTCTGTTGGTTTTATCTTTGAGTTTATTTGGAGTTCTTCGGATCTTGCTTGAGCTTCATTTGAATATTTGATTTTTCACGTGTATATTGTCAAGACCGTGGGGAGCCCGAGTTCAGTGAGGGAGAGGGAGCAGCTCAAGACTTTGAGCAAGGCAAGTTACACTCTTGATCATGTTGCACCCAATACTTCAAATTACTTATGTTGTTTTCAAAGTTGTATGCATGCTTAATTCACTAAGATATTCCAATGCCTACCTTTAAGTCCATAGTTATGCCTACTACTTGGTATGACCTCTATCCATGTTGAATCAACCCCATTGTTACCCTAGATAAAACCTGGTTCTTGCAATAGTGAGGACCCGTAGCTCTTGAAAAATGAATGCTTAGACCAAAATCTTGATTTGGGAGTTTTGACCAAAACTATCACTTAAACAAATGATTTGAGCCGTGGCATTGGTGTGCCATGGAGATTTCGGCCATGACATTGGTGTGTCATGGATGTTTTTACTTATGGCCATGGCATTAGTGTGCCATGGAGAATTGAAAAGCAAAGTAAATGAAAAATGGTTTTGACTTGGGTGAAGCTGGTTGTTCGGTTGGTGCATGTCTATGCATGGGGGATCGTGTGATCCGACACCCCAGGGTTGAGGTTTATCGCCCAAGTCGGTTAAGGACCGGTCTTTGAGACACCACTTGCTAAGCCTATAATGGGCTATGCCAAAATTGTGCAACCACATGTCTCCAGTATGTGGCGTGGGACCTGGCTAAGTAATTTGCAAAGCTCTACGTAGTTTGCCCTACGGACGCGGTGGGTTTGTCATGTTATGACTAGTTATAGTCCCACCTAGCTTAAGAGGGGGCACCCCATTAACCCGGTGGGTTTGTATCCAAAGGGGGGGATCTGCGAAACCTTAATGTGGGTGGACTACGGTAGAGCAATGCATTGTAAAGGCCTTGTCATGTGCTCTAGACCTCTCACCAAAGGAAGTGTGAGGTGGTATCGACGGATGCCAAGCTCTGCAGAGTGTAAATCTATTCGAATAGCCGTGTCCACGGTCATGGACATGCTGGCAATGTCACTCAAAGTTAGCTCTTGGTTTTGGTTTTCAAAAGAAATATTGAAATTGGTTTTGGTGGTTCAACCATTTTGGGTTTGGGCGGGAAGCCTTGTGCAGGAGGGTATCCTTCACCATTTCAATGTGAATGCTATCCAACTGAAAATGGATTTCACAAAAATGAATTTTATCTATGGTAACCTGCCTTGAAACTTAATACTTGTATTTGAAATAAAATTGGCTTTATGCAAATCAACCCTAATATGCTGTCCTTGATATATCCCTATGCATGTCATTACATTAATCGGCAGGTGTAACTTGCGAGCACGGTTGTTGTGCTCACTCTTGCTTGATTCATGAATTGAGCAGATGAAGACTCCTATGATGATGAAGATGATCAACTCAATTAGGCCGCGCCCTCTAGCCAGTCACCTGTGGTGTAATGGGTGGACCATGTCTTTTGGTTTCCTACTGCGTTTGTGTGCTCTCTGTTGCTGGAGCTTGTAAGCAACCTTTGTAATCAAACCTCCGTTTGCTGTTAATAAAGCTATTGTGGATGTCTATGTTATCACTTGATTGCTGCGAGAACCAGTCGATGATCTCTGAGGGCTGGTTTGGATCGCTGTGGGTTTCAGGCTCGTCCTCAAGCCTCACGACCTCCTCGGG
Source organism: Phyllostachys edulis (assembly GCA_036346405.1). Classification (NCBI taxonomy): domain Eukaryota; kingdom Viridiplantae; phylum Streptophyta; class Magnoliopsida; order Poales; family Poaceae; genus Phyllostachys; species Phyllostachys edulis. Next base: position 834,885 of record CM070559.1, on the reverse strand, counting down.
TTAGCTCCTTTTGGACCTCCCCGAGTAGTGCGTGAAGTTTGGGGAGGTCTAAGGTCCAACGACCTCCTCAGGGTTGGGACCCTAGGCCTCCGAGTGGTTCTATCGGACCTCTCGGGAGGTCTGGAGGTCCTCGCGGGATGTCCTCTCGGGAAGTCCTGGGAAGTCCCTTGCGGACCTCCCAAGGGGTCCTGAGGGACCTCTCGGGCCGTCCTGGGGGTTCCTCTCTGGACCTCCCAGAAGGTCCTGAGGGACCTCCCGGGTATGCCCTGGGTTGGGTCGTGACAAGGGGTCCCGTTGGAGAGGAATGGTCGTGTCCAGATCGTGGCACTGCTGGGTCTAGGGCGATGTCCTTCTTGGGCCATTGGATAAAAGTGTGCACAGCATCCCCTAGTGTTCTAATGTCTTCGTTCGGGCAAATCTTCAGCGGGACGGCCACGAAATTGTCATGTACCATATCCACCTCGACCCTGGCGTAACCTGCGCCGGCCACTGGCACCGTCTTTGCCTTGCCCTTCTGGTATGGATACACCATCCCCATGTGACCTCAATAGAAAGGGACCCATTCATCCTCACTTGGAGCTTGCAAGGCGTCGGCCCCTACAAAACGATATGCAATTAGTTAAGGCGTCCTATAGGTCTATCTTTGGTGCATTCCATAGATGTACATTACCTTGTTGTCGTCTATCGGTAATTGGACGTCGTCATGTTCAGAATTATGCGTGGACGCGACGCTACTCCCATGTCGAGCAGGACTGGCTCCCAAATTAACAGGGGCGGCTTGCGACTGGCTCAATAGTTGATTCATTTAATCCTGCAATGCTACTAGCTTTCCTTCAAATTTTTTAGCAAATCATCTGTACCAACCGGTCCTCGTGCTCGGCCTTGGATCTCTTCCTACTCCTATACATGCAGTAGTCGTCTGCCAATCCATGACTCCAAGGTACGTTAACCCCAAGGCCTCGCGTGCGACCCGGGTGCTCCTTGTTTCTCAGGGCCGTAGATAGTATATCATTCTCCCTGTCTGCTTGGAATGAACCTTGGGAAGTCAATTCACGCTGCAAGAGGTCATCATGTTATTCTAGACACTATGAAGTTATGAACTTATTAACAACTTGATAGTTCGACATATTTACCACACGTTGGGACACTTCCTAGTCTGCCGGGTTTGTGAAAGAGATACTGCCCGAAGACGAGACTTTTGCCCTCGCTTGTAACCAGCTTCGGGAACGCGGGTCTGTGATGTCAGCAAATGACCCAGTTGCGTTCGCCTCCGCCGCCGCCCATTCCTCATATTTACCCGCGTACCCAGCGGTGCTGAGTCTGTGCGAGTGAGTGTTTCGTGTCTGGAGAGCTTTGTGCGCCACACTTTGCTCCTTAAATTCAATCGTCGTCTTCATAGCCACAAAGGTATCCCATGCTTCCCGCGTCAGAATCCATACTTCGCAAAGGGCGTCTGACCCGTGTTCACGTACTTCGTGACAAGAGTACTCTTGAAGGTCCTCCACGATTTATCCATCGTGAGCATCGCCATCCATTCCACGCATGCCATATGCGCGGGATAGTGAACTTGCTTGAAAGTTACATCCCAGTAGCGCCTCTCGCTTCTTTAAATGAGATCCTTCCACCATGGTGTGGTGATGGGGACCCGTTCCTTGCAAGTATCCCGAGATGGTTGGAATCTCGCCACGATCTCTTGGGACTCAGAGGACCCCAAAGTCCTTGACCTCCATGACGACGGTTGGCCCACAGCATTTTCGATTGTCCTCTGCCATCTCGCTCAGTATCATCTCTGATTATCGGTGGTGGCTGACCTCGTCGACGCCTCTGCCATCTCATGACATCGGTGGACGGCAAAAGACGGCGCCTCTGCCATCTGCTTGGCGTCGGTGTGATGGCGAAGACGGTGCCTCTGCCATCTCGCTTACTTGCTATCTATATAAGTTACATATGCAACAAAATAGAATGCGAGTGTCCCAAATTAACATATACATATGAAGTATCTCCATGTCATTTAAACTGCTAAACATATACCACATGTATATGAATGAAATTACATAATTAATTCCAGACAAGGTACGAGGGAGGACCAAATTAATATAATCAAATGTAAATCATTCAAGTCATTTAAATTGATTGAAATGCAAAACATGTACCACATGTATATGAATGAAATTAGCATAGAGCACAAAAATTTGAAATTAATGTGAGCTCTCATATGGCGAGTTGCACAAGAAACAAACTAAAAACAGAATGAAGCTAAGCAAATAAGATTGCTCAATTGCTCTCAGTTGACTAATTGCATAAGACGTAGTCTTTGCAATCTCAGTCCTCTGTCAAAATCTCTTCACCAATCAATTTTGATAATTACAAAACAGATCTTGAGCTCAAACTAAAACTTTCTCAAATTTAACTATCTTAGTGAAATCAAATCACAAAAACAGCACATAAAGCATTCTGTAAATAGAACATCTAATCATATGCTTTCAAGATAATTCACAAATTTATATCAACAATAAGCCTAATTGACAGATTGAGAATAGAAATGCAAATATCTCACAGAAGATCAATAAGATCACAGAACATACAAGTGTAATCTTAATTCAGCTATAACTGAAAATTGAAAGTATAAAGGCTACTAATTATAACTGACCAAATAAAGCAATATGACAATATGATTAAGCTCAAGTCTGTTTCTAATTATCTATTTGATTTCAGATTTCAACTATCATCACAAAGCATCAAGAGAACCCATCACAGACGGGTGAGGAGGAGGCGGTGTGTGCCGGAGAGGAGGATGGCGATGCTCGTCAGTGGAGTCGGAGCAGGAGGCGGCCGGTCGTGGGCCGAGTCGGAGGAGGCGCGCGATCGGAGGAGGAGGCGGGCGGTCGTCAGCCGAGTCGAGGCGAGGCGGTCGTCTGCCTGGCCGAGGTCGGAGCAGGAGGCGCCGGTCGTCGGCCGAGTCGAGTAGGGAGGCGGCGAGCCCTAGAGGAGGCGAGCAGCGAGCGAGAGCTTAAGGGCACGGAGTAGTGGAAGTGGCGAGCAAGAGCAAAACCCTAACAGGTTCTCTCCTTATAAAAAGGCTATCACAGACGGTTCTATTATAGAAGCATGCGTGACAAAAATCACAGATGGTTCTTAATAAGAACAAATGCGTGATATAGACATATCACGAGCGGTTTTTGTTAAAGCTATGCATGAAGGCTAATATCACATATGGTTTCCATTAAAACCGCTGCGTGATATGTAGCATATCCTGAGCAGTTCTTATTAAGAACAAATCATTATTTCTTATCTGAGCGGTTCGTCTTTGTATCTGACAAAACCTGCTGACAAGTGATTGTCAAGTCCATATGAACCTGGTGACAAGTATGATGACAAGTTCATAACACATTTGACTTCAAAAATTCATATCTAATTCAACTCAACTCCAAATCAAGTAAAACCAATTTTAATACTCCGCATTACAATGAACGTCCACATTGACATCAATATCAAAGATGACAAGTCCATAACACATTAACATATGACAATTTCACGTTGACATAAAAATATATGAGAGATTACAAGTCTATAACACATGATGTCATAGAATACATTAATTACAATGGAGTAAATTCTTAATTAAAATATAGCCCTTCATGATGATCGATGTGCATATAGCTAGCTTCCTCATTGGGTTCTTCCTCGAGCCTGATGTCGTTTTTGAAAGAAGGCAACTCGTTAAATTGATTGTATTCTTCCTCGTCCACTACATTCTCAACTCCGGTAATCCTCCTTTTTCCATGAAGAACTACGTGTAAGCTTCTTATTTGCCGGTCGGTTACATAGAAGATTTGAACAACTTGGTTAGCTTGATCTGAATGGTTCATCTTTGTATCGTCGTTAGAGGTCCACAGTAGTGACGCCCTACTTATCGACCTTCACTTTGTGGGAGATGGACCCGACGACTGAAATAGGGGATCTTGAAAAGCACGAGTCGAGCTCCCATATCTCCTCTATTTGACCATAGTAGGAGCTCCTCACCCATCGATCTTGAATGCATCTATCACGGACACCGCTGCTACGGATTGTGCTCTTCCTATCTGTTGCCGTATAAAATATGTACCCATTTATGTAAGTATCCTTGCCATGTGACAATTGTAAATTGTGGCCCTTGTGCCAACCATAGCAGCGTATCATCACTTGATGACCTCCCAGTGATTCACACCTTTAACAATTCACTGAACCGACGGTTGTGCTATCTCGTGATCCAAACCTCTAACCGGCCTGGATTCTGTTGGCGTACCATGTCTTTGTGCTCGTCAATGTACGGGGACACTTGGGTCATGTGTTGCAAGACCGTGAAATGGGCTTGAGCGTATGTATCCAGATCAGGAGTGATTGATTTCCTTCTGACGGTCCCGATACCATCCAGTCTCTCCTCATGGCGAGATAGAGACACACCTATCGGTTCCACCTGAGCCATATAGTCGACGCAGAACTCAATGACCTCTTCGGTTGCATAACCTTCGATGATGCTGCCCTCCGATCGAGATCGATTCCGTATGTAGGACTTGAGAATTCCCATGTACCACTCGAACGAGTACATATGACGTAGGAACACAGGGCCGCATATCTTTATCTCTTTCACAAGGTGAACAATGAGATGGACCATGATATCGAAAAATGACGGAGGGAAATACATCTCAAGATGACATAGAGTCGTCACCACCTTGGCCTGCAGAACATCTAATCCTGGGGGATCGATGACCTTCTGAGCAATTGAGTTGAAGAAATAACACAGCCTTAAGATTGCCACTCGGACCTTGTTCAGTAAGATACTCCTAATTGCAACAGGAAGCATTTTTGTCATCAGCACATGACAATCATGAGACTTCGTATCAATTAATTTTAGATCTTGCATAGAAACAAGTTTCTTAATGTTAGCGGAGTAACCAGACGGGACTTTTACACCATGCAAGCTTTGGCACAGTTTATTTCTCTCGGCCTTGGACAGAGTGTAGCAAGCTGGGGAAAGGTACGTTCGTCCTGTATTGGTCTCTTTCGGTGCTAACTCGGCCCTTATGTTCGTATCAACTAAGTCACGCCGTGCGTTTACACCATCCTTTGTTTTGCCATTAATGTTCAGTAAGAGACCAATCAAGCTATCACATACATTCTTCTCTACGTGCATGACGTCGATGCAGTGGCGAACTTCTAAGTGCTCCCAATAAGGCAAGTCCCAAAAAATTGACCGCTTCTTCCAGATATTCTTCTGACAGGTTCTTAATTTATGTCCATTCCCAAGCACAACATCAATATCCTTAACCATATCATAGACCTCTTTCCCTCTAAAAGCCCTTGGAGCTGAACCGTCCTCTTTATTTCCGTCGAATTGTTTCTTCATCTTGCGGTTTGGATGACTCATGGGAAGGAACCTACGGTGACGCATATACATAGTTTTACGCGAGTTGTTCAGCCATACACTCTCCGTAGCATTTAAGCAGTGCGGACAGGCTTTGGCTCTTTTTGTACTGAAGCTCGACAGGTTACCAAGGACAGTTCGGACATGCATGTATTCTTTCTACTTCCATTCCCAATGGACAAAGAACCTTCTTTGCTTGGTAGGTAGTGCAGGGCAACACGTTTCCCTCCGGAAGGATGTCCGCTAGGAGACCTAACAACGTCGTGAAACTATTATCGGATCAACCATTGCTTGCCTTCAATTTCAGCGTTCAAGCACGGTTGACAACCTTGTGTATTCCGGCTTGCAGTCAGGAAACAAAGGTCTCACCGAGTCCTCCATTAAGCCTTCAAATTTATAAAACTCTCTCTCACTGTAGTTCTCTTCTGTATCGCGTAGCATCTGATCCAGATTGTCATCGTGTGACCTATCATCATCAAAAGCACAGTCCACATCCGGCATATCGTTGACTTCCTCGGTGATGCCGTCATTATTAACTTCCTGTGTAATATGCTCTTCACCGTGACTGGTCCAATATGTATACCCTTTTTTGAAACCCCTTTGAATCAAGTGCGCTTCGATCTGTGCCGGGTTGTTAAACATCTTCAGATTACCGCAATCAATGCATGGACAGTACATAAATTTTATCCTTCTTCAACATATCACCTTTCGTGGCTCTTCTAAAAGCAACCACGCCATTAATGTACTCTTGACTCACACGGCTCTCACCGTACATCTAGTTTCGGTCCATCTATACGCATGTAACAAATCAGTGTCAAATTACATTAATAAACCGTAAGTACAAACTCTTCTTTATTATTGACCAAACATACTTAAATTGCTTAGCGATATAACCTAGAGGAAATATAAAGGGTTAAAGATCGTTACCATCGAAGCTCACGACGAAAATACCAAATATTCTGCAAGATTCCTCTCCTTTTCCTTCTCCTTCTCCTCCGATCCCTTCCTCCTCCCATTCTCCTCCTCTCTTTAGCTTCCTCCTTTCCTTCTCCTCTCTAAGCTGGCGCAATGGGGGGGGGTGGAGGCAGCAAGGTGCAGTGGCGCAATGGGGGAGGAGGCAGCAGTGGAGGGCGCTAGGGGCAAGGGTCCCGACGTTCTCCTCTCTAAGCTGGCGCAATGGGGGAGGAGCAGTAGGGTGGAGGAGCTAGGACAGGGAGGTGGCACATGGGGGAGGAGCAACAGATCTGTAGAGCCAGCAGCAGGGGTTGTGTCGGCAGGGGTTGTGTTGGGTGTTTATAATGCTAGAATTATCACAGACGGTTCTTAATAAGAACCATCTGTGAATTATCACAGACGGTTCCTAATACGAATGGTCTGTGATTAGCTAGCCTATCACAGATGGTTCGTAACAAGAACCGTCTGTGATAAGTCACAGACGATTCCTATTATAGAACCGTATGTGATTAGCTAGACTATCACAGACGGCTCGTAATAGGAACGGTCTGTGACTTATCACAAACAGTTCCAGTTATAAACCATCTATGATAGGTACGTATCACAGACGGTTTCTGTAGAACCGTCTGTGATAAGAATAACACGACGGTTCCAAATGAACCGTCTGTGATGATGCGTCTTCTATAGCCTGTTTTGTAGTAGTGTCATCTTCATCTTCAATTGACCTAAACTACCTATCCTTGTGCCGCGGTTTAGCCAAAAGCCATCAAGACGGTATTTTGGTGAAGTTACCACAATACCCCTTCTCGATCCTTCTCCGAAGACCAAGTCCAATCTTCATGAAGCAATCCCATGCTTCGCCACGTGTAGGTTGATCAACGGCTCTCTTCATACCAGCAAGTCTCTCCTATTCGGCTCCCACCGAAACCATCATGGCACTTGCACCGACCCCCGCGCCGCTTGATGCAACCCGTCGCACCGAACTTCCCGTTCGGTCATCCTTGTCCTTTTTGTGCAATGCTTGAGTCCATTGACTTCACCCAGCATCCTTGATCGTTCTGAACCTCGGCTCTCCAAGCCCAGTCCCGATCATCCTCGTCATTGACCGTCGTTGACCTCCAAGCCTCCTGCACAACAATAGACCAAGAAATCGATTCCAGGAACAAGTTCTTCCTAACTTTACCCACGTTAGTCAAAACATGTATTATGCAACATATATGCACTGAAACCCATGAACTTTATCTAACTTACAATCATCGCCACCAAGGTGACCAGCGAAATAGGGTAAAGCAAATTCGGGCCACACCCATAGCGGTCGACGCCAAATACAAGGGACTTAGCCAAATTTTCTCACTGGAAATCCGAAACCACTCTAAAATTTTTAAATGAATAGAACTTTTGACTAGGGACCTTATACGCGGTGTTTATTTATATGTAATAGTTAAATATGTATCATTATTCTCTGATATCACTGCACATATTAAGCTTTGTCTCTGGCATAACTGCAAGTTAGACATGGGCTGGGGGAATGTCTCTCTGACAATAACTGTCATCAAACGTGTACAATTCATCAACCGTTGGGCGCCTCTTAGCATGACAACTGTCACCCCCTCAGACGCTATATAAAATATAACGCCGGTGGACAGAAGAACAACGACACAACAGACAAGACATGAGTCATTAGTATTAGCTTTCAGTGACTTCTTTCTTGTTGTAAACGCCATCAATACAAGATCAAGTAGGGTTGTTATTCTCCCAGGAGAAGGCTCGAACCTGTCTAAAAATCCATGTGTCTCATCCTATGTAGTCTCGGTCAAGTAGCCCCCAACATTCATTTCATAAGATGGATATTAAAACATCGACACGACTGAAGCTATTTTTTTTCTTTCCTCCTTGTTGCAAGACAGCGCTCTCCCTCTCGATCACCGCATGCCACCCCCCTCCTCACCCAGCCTCCATCACCTCCCTCTCGACCAAAGCTAATTCTTTCTTTCCTCCTTGTTGCAAGACAACACTAATTTAAGACATAGCACTAGATTGCAATTTAGGGGTATTCACCAAGGTCGTAGTGGTACTTGGGGCCATATCAGGGCAGGCAGCTGCCGTTGCGCATGGTTCGGTCGTCGAGCAAGGCATCGAGGGAGTCGTCTTTGAGTATCGACATCCCAAAATTGACTTGGTGAACATGGCATGGAGGGCAGTGACGGCCAGGAGCCAGCAGCGGGATCGGTAGTGTGTGGAGATGATGGGATGGCGTCTTTGGATGGGATGAGTTGGGCGTGGGTTGCACCGAACCATCCTTCCCTGCCCCCTGCCCAGCACCTCAATTTGGATACTACTGTCCTGATGCCCTTTTTTCTGTCGGATACTGCTATCCTGATGCCCCTTTTTCTCTCCATATACACATAGTAAACAAATAATTTGTAAGCTGAATACTACTAATAAATAATAAGATCCTCTAGATACCACTATCCTTTACAAAAATAAATAATTCTGGAACATGGCTTTAGTATACTTATCCATCGGAGAAGCTAAGAAGAGATCGGACGCACTGGTAACTGCACTGGGGGTCTTGTGTGAATTTGGGAAATTTTTCTTAGATCAAAACAATGGTACACAACCGCGCAGCCAGCTGGACAAAAAGAAAGGATATCGGCCGTTCATATCAAAACGAGTGCGCGGTTGAGAATCTCACCATGATCGCAACATGAAAAATCCTAGTCATTTTCCGGCGCAATTAAAAATAAACAATAAAATCACAATGGGACAATAAATGATTGTGAGATGTCGGCAGTAGCGGAGAAAATGAATATGACTCTTTCTAAAAAAAAATCAAAAAAAAAAATAAATAAATAAATGATTGTGAGATGTCGGCAGTAAAAATGAATATGATATTTACTTCCGTACACATTCTAATTTACTTCCATGCACTAACGATTTTACTGGACTCCTAGTTGGTGTTTAGTGTTTACTAGAACATCTAGCCATTTACATACCGGCCAAGTGACGTCATCGCGAAGGGTCGTGGATTTGTGCCCCCACAAATGTTACGATTGGCCTTGGCCGTGTGGCGTCACGGGTGTGGTGGGTTCGTGGCCCCCAACTGTTAGGACTAGGATTGGTCGGGCGCCGTTAATGGCTGGCTGGCAGCACGTCGTCGCGATTCGCCGGCAAGGACGGCAAAGTAAGGTCGGTCGCTTTTGGTCGTGATTCAATCGCGTACGGATCGGCCGGCCGGAGTGCTCCATATGAAATCCTATGAATTGTAGCATCTCCCGATGATGGGTTTGGAGCATCTCCCGGATCACCGCTTAGAACATGGTTAACAGAAGCCTCTCCAGGATCAGTCAGTACTTGGCTCATCATCTCAAGAATTGTTTAGATCAAGTACTAGGACATGGAAAGGTTCATTCAGGTTTGGTACAAACGCCACGCCATTTTTCTTACTCTTCTACCATGTTAATGGAGATCACCACGCTTGCTTTCATAGGCCTTTTCAAAAAGTTGTTGTCAGATGAATTGAAATGAAGCTTACCTGCTGCAGTGTACCGGTGTACTGTACTGTTTCCTTGGATTTAATGCATGAGAGGATGTTTGGTATGGACAGCCAGCTCCCAGTTAATTTCTCATGTCCGAGAAAATAAAGTGATCAGTACTACTTTACACTAGACAGGTCGAAGCACAACGAAAAAAAGTAGGGCTGGATTGGGTACAAACAATTATCAAAGAAACTAAAGAGGAAACGAGTATGTACGTATGGTATGGATGCAGCAATCTAATGCCGCGCGTCAAGCCCAGGCCCGGAACACGTAAGTTGGGCCTATTCATCGATGTTGGGCCTTTAAGTAACTTAATTGGGGAGTGCCTAGACCTGTGCATTAGCCCATGTGGAAGCTAGCTACGGTGGATGGATTGCTGTAACATCCAAAAAATTGTAGCCAAAAATCACAAGATGAAAATGTTGGGTTTTTAAAACTTTTTGTGTGTTGATGACTTGTTGGTCTCATTTGGGTTTTTGATAGTTATTTTAATTTTATTTGTGCTTTGGGTTTTATTTTCTTCCAAAAACAATTATCAAAGTGCAATTAGGCTAATAATAGTAAATCAGAAGCAAAATTAAATGCATAAATTAATTAAAAAAACCCTAAATCATAAATTCAAATCTGAATTTGAAATACAAAAAGAATATTAAAGAGGAAGAATTAAAATCTCCAACATCAGTTTGGGTCGAAACCATCCCATCTCTTCTCTTTTCTTCTCTCTTCCACTTTCCCTCCTTTTTCTTTCCCTCGCGAAGTGGGCCAGCCTGCTCCCACTTTCTCTCTTACTCAGCTCGGACGCAACCCACCCCACTCCTTCGCGCAACCACCCCAAGCCACATGCCACCTGCCCCTTTCTCCCTCCTCTCTACCACACCGACATGCCACCCAGCTCACTGGCGTCATGTCGCCGCTGTGCCCCGCATCATCCTCGCCACCACAGTGCCACAAAGGGGGTTGGCCACCAACTCCCGTCACTTGGTCACGTCCACACCGCTATTTCCACACTACATCGGCCACCGTTTTGCCTACCGTCGTTCCGTCGCGCGCGGCGCACGAACCGGCAACCTTGACTGCCTCTCTCGCTCCCACGTCTATTTAAGCCGCGCAATGAGGTTGCCTACGCCTCCATTTCCTTCTCCTCACTTTCTTCTTCTCTTTCACTGACCAGAGAGCAAGCACAAGCAGTGAGGCCTCGCACTCTGCTTCGGCAGCCTTCACCGCCGTCGAGCCCATTCTGCCGCTCGAGTGAGTCCCCGCCGCCCCGGCTTGATGCTTAGGGTCCGCAATACCTCCTTCCACCTTGTGCTCACCTCCACTAGTCTCCTTCATCATAGAATCATCGCCGCCACCTATCTTCTTCCTCGAGGCCACCGACCACGAGCCGTGCCGCCTCCCTCTTCCACAGCCCAACTCCGTCACCCCGGCCGCCCTAGCAAAGGTAACCGCATCACCTCGTGTTCTAGAGGTAGCCTTCACTAGGGTGTTGGTCGATGAGGATCTTAGCACAACACTGCACCGTAGCCTCTTCGTCCCCAGTGCCGGTCGCCGTGGACGGGCTCACACAGACTCCTCACGCTGTGCGGGTGGTACGCCTAGAATCCCCTCGGGGAGTAGCAATTGATGCGCGCGCCACCTGGCAGGATTGGCCACCAGCTAGTCGGTTCTGCCAAGGGCCTGAACGTCGCCGTTGTAAGTCACTGCTGCCCTCACCGTCGACACCAATAGGGTCGCCAAGGTCGCGGGGTCCCATTTTGGACCTCCTCGACCGCCCCTGAAGCTTAGCTCGCCAACGCCGTGCACGGCCAGAGCATGCCTTGAGCGTCCTCCCCTGCACCGGTTGGATTTGGGAGAGAAGCATTGTACCTCCATGTAGCTTGGTAATTAAGTCTTCATGACGCTGTTAGGAGAGGAGTTAAGTTAGTATGACATGTGGGTCCAAGATGATTAGTAAAGTGTAATTAGAAACTAAATAAATGTGACACCCTAATTTTCAGAGCCTTTTTGAAGATTTCAAAATAAAAAGAACCATTTTGTTTTGATGAGAATTCAAAGCTTAACTTAAAATTTCAGGATGGATTTCAAATTTGACTAACTCAAACTTCAACTAAAATTCCTTGATGGTTTGTTGGAGTTTTGGTCATCTTCCCTTTTTCTGTCCATGTTTTGTCCATCTCTGGACCAGACCTCCTTAGGTCTAAACCTCCCCAAGTGATTGTACCTTCCCTGGTCTACACCTCCTTCTGTGGTTCCTTCCCAAGTTTAGACCTCTCCAAGTCTAAACCTTTCTCAAATCCATTTGACCTCACTCTCTGTATCTTTTGAACCCCACTGTGTCCACTTGGACTTACCTCCTTTGCTTTAATCCTTGAAACTCTCTCTGGAAGTCTTCTTCTGTGCCAACCCGGTACTACCGCCCTTCAAATCGCGATAATACCGCTCCGAGGGACAATCGAGAGTCCAGAAATATGTGTTCTGGAATTTCCTTACCACCTTGTGGCAGTTGGAACTACCTGATGACGGTAGTACCGCCCGCACCTTGCGGTGTTATCGTTTCTCAGGACCTCCCCTTTCCTTATTTGGAACTTCTCGAGTCCTTCAGGACCTCCCCCATATCCTCTAGGACCTCCTCCTTGTTTATTTGGACCTCCCCGTGTCCTTCAGGACCTCCCTATGTCCTCTAGGACCTCCTCCTTGTCTATTTGGACCTCCTTCGTACCCGTTCGAGCCCCTCATTTGATCCAGACCTCTATCGCTTGTGTACCGTTCAATTTGCTTTGGACGGTTTGATCTTGGTGAGGCGTTCGGATGGTCCGAACGTCCCACCCTCTCTAAGCCCTCAGATCTTTGCTGGACGGTTCGATTTGCAGAGACATTCGGACGGTCCGAACATCCCAACCATTTTGGACCGCCCGATTCAGTTCAATGGCTGAGATCTAGCGTTAGCTGATGGTCCGAACGGCCCAATCACTTTGGGCGGTCCGATTGAAATCCAAGGGCTCCCACTTCTCCCGCTTCTTATCTCGCTATCTAGACCTCCCCCTTTGTAGATCTGACCGTTAGGACCTCCCCTTTGGAGATCCTAACCGTCCAGACCTCCCTTTGTTAGAACTGGCCGTTAAGACCTCCCCTTTGGAGATCTTAACCGTCTGCACTCTCCTGTTAGATCGGCGTTAAGACCTCCCTTTGGAGATCTTAACCGTCTGCACCTCACTTTGTTAGATCTGGCCGTTAAGACCTCCCCTTTGGAGATCTTAACCGTCCAGACCTCCTCCTTGTTAGATCTGGCCGTTAAGACCTCCTCCTTGTTAGATCTGACCGTTAAGACCTCCCCTTTGGTGATCTTAACCGTTCAGACGTCCTCCTTGTTAGATCTGACCGTTAAGACCTCCCCTTTGGAGATCTTAACCGTCCAGACCTCCTCCTTATTTAGATCTGACCGTTAGGACCTCCCCTTTGGAGATCCTAACCGTTCAGACCTCCCCCTTATTTAGAGCTGGCCGTTAGGACCTCCCCTTTGGAGATCTTAACCGTTCAGACCTCCTCCTTGTTAGATCTGACCGTTAAAACCTCCCCTTTGGAGATCTTAACCGTCCAAACCTCCTCCTTTGTTAGATCTAACAGTTAGGACCTCCCCTTTGGAGATCCTAACCATCCAGACCTCCCCCTTCGATTAGATCCGACCGCCAGAACCTCTGGTCTTGTGCGCCGGGACCTCCCAGTGGGTGAGGACCTCCCCTTGTCCTCTGCGGGACCTCCTCAAGGTCTCAGCAGGACCTCCCCTTCGGGTCTTGACTGGACCCACTTGGCAGCCACACCCATGTTTCTTTATCCTTTGACTTTGTCCTTGTGCAAAGGAGTCTCCCCCGCATTTAATGCATGCTGTATCACATTAAATGCTACCACTTTTTGCAGCACCAGTGCCATGCTTTTGTCACATCCTTTGCCTGCTTCCTTTGTCCTCTTCACCAACTCATGAACACCCGTGTCTGGGGAACGCTCCATGGCTCTAGCTATATATAGCTTGGGCAGCCCTTCCACTCTACCCTCTTGTTCATTTCCACTCTCTGGTTCCATCGGCAAGTTCTCTAGACCTTCTCCCTCAAGTCTTGGACCTCCCTCTAAGCTCTTTGGACCTCCTCCTGATCGCCTAACCTCTCAGTTGGTTTTATATTGGAGTTTATTTGGATCTTGCTGAAGCTCTATTTGAGTTATTTTGTTTTTCTTTCACCGTGTAGATTGCGAAGGCCGTGAGGAGCGAGAGTTCCTTGAAGAAGAAGAAGAAGCTTAAGACTTTGAGCAAGGCAAGTTGCACCCTTGACCATATTGCACCTATTATTTCAAGATACTTATGTTCTGTTTCAAAGCTGTATGCATGCTTACTTTCACTAAGTTATTTCAATGCCTATCTTTCTGTTCGTAGCTATGCCTAGTTCCATTGTATAACCACTGTCTATGATGAACCAACTCCATTGTCAACCTAGGTAAAATCTGGTTTTTGCAATAGTAAGGACCAGAGGCTTTTGAAGAATGAATGCTTAGTCTTGCTAGACCAAACATCTTGATTTGGGAAATGTTTCTTCCAACAGACCAAAATATTCAATGTTTTAAAGCCATGACATTGGGTTGTCATGGGGTTTTTGATAAATAGTTTTGAAAAACGAAATGGACAAATGGATTTGGTCTTGGCGGATTGGTTATTTGGTCTAGTGCGGGGGTTATGCAGGCTCAACTCGGGTAGGGTTGAGGCCGGGGTTTTGTGTTAGCCGCCCAAGCCATATGAGGACGGTGCCCCCTTTGTCTAGAAATGGGTAAAGGGACTGGCCGACTAATTTGCAAAGCTCCATCGCGGTTGATCCTATTGATGCGTTGGGTAGTCATGTTACGACCTTTGTAGTCCCACTGGCGCAAGAGGGGCACGAACCTGCCACTACTACAAAAGGCTATCTTGGGCGCCTCATCACGAGACGGTTGACCAAAACCGTCGGTATTACATTCAATCACGAGCGGTTTTGGTTTAGAGACCGCTGCAGGCTCGGCCGCGCTAAAAACCGTCGTGAAGAGCAATATCACGAGCGGTTCATTTTGAAAACCGTCGTGAAGTATCACGAGGCGGTTACGAACTCAACACAACCGCCTGCGTGATATTAATCGATATCACGAGCGGTTTTAAAACCTAACCGTCGTGAAGTATCACGAGCGGTTACAACAAAACCGCTCGTGATATTGATTAGTATCCGCGAGCGGTTCTTAACAATAAAATCGTGATAATATCGCTCTGACTCCACGGTGCGTCGCCATCGCCCGGCTCCCGTCGTCTCTTCATCGCCGATCGCGCGTCTCGTTAAATCGCCAATCCGCCCGGCTCCCGATCGTCTCTTAATCTCACGCTCGAATTTATTCCTTGTTTGATAAAAGGATCATCCGCCATCCAAGATGATCATCCCCACATACTTATAAAATTAAAAAGCGAAATGGTGCCTCTTCCTCGTCGTAAGCGATGGCCTTCTGGCCTCCTTTGTCGAGCACCTCTCTCGGTGTAGGTTGAACCGTCTTTGCGGAAGAACACTTTGTTTGATCAGCATGTCTTCACTCCTCTGCCGGCGGAGAATTTGCGAGCGGTGGCGGCCACCTTCCGCCGTCTTGACATCCTCCTCCGCCGTGTCTTAGGGTGATCTCCCACTTTCGGTAGCGTTCTGGCGTCATCGGCGTAGTCCTCCAAAACGGCGTTGCATGTCTCTGGAGGCTTGCCGTCACTTGGGCTAATGAAATCGGCGGCGCATCGATCCGACGACGGCCGATACCCCTCAAGCAAGGGAAGAGAGCCTATGGGCTCAATTCTTCTTGGTTCAACGATACCGAGGGTCTTGGAGACACTTGAGCAGCGCGCGTACGAGTGGGCGCATTCGAGCTTCATTCGCCGATGATCGAGGAACCGTCAATGCCGACGCCGCCGCCTATGAAGTATTAAAGGCGGAGATAGCGACCTACCTCCGCCACTAGAAAAACTTTGTTTTATTTATAGGTTTTACTTTTTAAATATTTTTATGTTTAACGCCACATTTGTTTGGCCATATATATGAAAATTCCAAAATGAAAAAAAAGTTTGGAGGTGAAGTTACTATATTTAATTATATGTTGAATTATTGCGCTCTCTCTCTCTCTCTCTCTCTCTCTATATATATATATATATATCAGAGACGGTTTTGTGGAAAAACAAAATCTAGTTTGGAGGTGAAGTTACAATTAATATTAATTATATTAGAACGAGCGCATCAACGGGCCGGGTGGACGCATTTCAGGCTTCGTTCGCTGATCAGGAACCGTCCGATGCCGACACCGCCGCCTATGAAGTATTGCGAGATGGAGATAGCGACCTACCTTCGCCACTAGAAAAACCTTGTTTAATTATAGGTTTACGCTTTTTAATATAAACATGTAATTTCTTCACATGTCATGTAAGTGTATATACTTGAAAAAAAATAGTTCACGGACGGTTCCATAATGGAACCGTCGTGATATATCCCATATCACGAGCGGTTCCATTATGGAACCGCTCTGATGATATCACCGACGGTTCCATAATAGAACCGTCTTTGATAAATCTTTATAAGTAGGAGCTAGCACAGCTTGCCGCTAGGGTTTGCGCTCTAACTCGTCACTCCCGGTGCCTTACTCTCGTCCGTTTCCTCCTCGTCGCCGCCGGCGCCGCCATTCTTCTGTCGCCGGCGGTTGTGGCATCTGGTGACCTTGCAAAAGACACTCGTGCGATAAGAGTGTTTTTGCGGCGTCACCATAATGCCACAACTACGGTGACGCCCAAACTCTCGTCACTCCTAGCTCGGCCACTAGGGTTTGCCCGCCCTAACTCCGTTCCCCTCCCCACCTCGCCGCGCGCCGACCTCGTCGCCGTCGCCGCCCGAACCCTTTGCGCCCGCTAGGGCTCTGGCCAGGGCTTTGCTTTCCCATCCTCCTCTATTCTCCTCTAGATCTGTTAGCTTAATGTCTTTTGTTGAGTTTGATTTTTATGCATGAGCCTTAAGTTGTGTCTCGATGTTTGTGTGATTTATGCAAGATAAAGGAAATGGATGAGGGTTGTCTTTGGTGGTGGGGTCGCCACCGTGGTTCTTGTTGTACTAAGGTCCTCTCTGTCTCTACCCTCCTTGCTCTGTGATGAAAATGGCTAGCTAGTGCTCTGCGATGGATCTTGAGGGCTACTCTTGGTGTGGTGGGTTTGGACACCCTTGGTCTTGTTCTCTTCTAGCGATGAAGCGCTCAATGATGTTAATAGTCTTATGCTGAAATTGAATTGATAATTAGTTCATATTAATAGTCCCTTGCTCTGTGATGTAATGATGTAAATAGTCCTATCTTTGAAATTGAATTGATAATTAGTTCATATTAATAGTCCCTTGCTCTGTGATGTAATGATGTAAATAGTCCTATGCTGAAATTGAATTGATAATTAGTTCATATTAATAGTCCTCTTCTTTGTGTGATGTAATGATGTCAATAGTCTTATGCTGAAATTGAATTGATAATTAGTTCATATTAATAGTCCCCTTGCTCGTGATGTAATGGTGTCAATAGTCTTATCTGAAATTGAATTGATAATTAGTTCATATTAATAGTCCCTTGTTCATGCGGTCAAGTTCTCCTACCTCTTGCGTGCAGTCGTCCTACCATTCCATTCATAATCTCTTCTCTATAAAGTCTCCAGCGTTGGTACGCTTGTGCCATTAAAACAGGCATCATATATATATTATATATATATATTATTTATGATCCTCGACCACTTTAGGAATTAGATCCACATGACATGAGAAGAATGAGGCAGTATCCACGGGCAATCTCATTGAGCCCTTGCAAGTATAAAAGTATGGATGCAAAGAGGCGGTCGGACATCCAATTACAGGATTGGGCGTCGCTATGTTGAAAAGTGGCGTTGATCTTAACTACTCTGGTAGGAAGTGGCATCATGTATTAGCAACCAACAATTCTTGAGCATGTAATTGTCTTTAAAGCCAACAAGAACACCAAGCAACAAGTTGAGAATTCTTTTGAAATATGAGAATGGTTGCTTGGTGTTCTTGTTGGGTTTAAAAACGATTATGCTCAAGAATGGTTAGTTGCTAATATATGATGCCACTTCAACGATACTTTCTCAACATAGCGACGCCCAATCGACGCCCAATTGATGTCCGACCGCCTCTTTGCATCCATATTTCTTATATTTGCAAGGGTCAATGAGGTTGCCCGTGGCTACCGCCTCATCCTTCTCATGTCAAGTGACGATCCCCCAAAGTGGTCGAGAGATCACTAACAATATATATGTAATATATATATGATGCCGATTTAATGGTACAAGCGTACCATCGCTGGGCCTTTATAGAGAAAGTCATCACGCATTTGCACCACAAATATGTGATATGTATTTTATCGAGCGGTTTGTGGCTGAAACCGTGCGATGATATGTGATATCACCGAGCGGTTTGTGGTGAAACCGTCGTGATATGATTATCACGAGCGGTTTGTGGCTAAAACCGTGCGTGATATGTGATATCACGCAGACGGTTTGTGGTGAAACCGTGCGTGATATGATATCACGAGCGATTTGTGGATGAAACCGTGCGTGATATATGCTTATCATGAGCGGTTTGAACCACTGGCCGTGCGTAAGTATACATCACGAGCGGTTCAAAACCGTGCGTGATGACCTCATGTCATCATCGACCCATAAACTTCAGGCGGCTCACGAAACCGTGCGTGATGGCGTTACGAACCGTCTGTGAAAGCCTTTTCTGTAGTAGTGTGCGGATAGGTAGTCCAAAGGGGGTGAAACCTTAGCGAGGGTGGACTGCGTTGGAGTAATGCTTTATAAAGGCCTTGTCATGTGCTCTAGACCTCTCACCAAAGGAAGTGTGAGGTGGTGTTGACGGATGCCAAACAAACTAGAGAATTCATGTCACGTGGGTAAAGTGTACAACCTCTACAGAGCGTAAATCTATTCGAATAGCCGTGTCCACGGTCATGGACATGCTAGCAAAGCCACTCAAAGTTAGCTCTTGGTTTTGGTTTTCAAAGGACTTATGAAATCAGCTTTGGGTTTCTATCCAAATGGTTAATGGGCGGGGAGCCATGTAACAGGAGGGTATCCTTCACCACTTGTTGATGAATGTTATCCAACTGAAAATTGAGTTTTGAAAATGAACTTTTACTTATTATAATTGCTTTGGAACTTAGTACTTGTAATTGAAACAAATTTGGCTTTATGCAAATCAACCCTATTATGCCTTCCTTTGATATATCCATTATGCATGTCATTCTGTTAATTGACAGCTGTAACTTGCGAGCACGGTTGTTGTGCTCATACTTGCTTGATTGATGAATTGAGCAGGTGAAGACTTCTTTGATGATGAGGAGGTCCAAGTCAATTAGGCCGCGCCCTCCAGCCAATCACCTGTGGTGTAATGGATGGAGTCTATCCATTTGTTTTCCGCTGTGTATTTTGCTCTTGGGTGTCGGATCTTGTAAGCAACTCCTTGTAATCAACTTTCTTTTCTGATAATGAAGCCTTTTGTGGATGTGTGTGTTATCACTTGTTTCGCTGTGAGAACTAGTCATTGATCCCTGAGGACTAGTTTGGATCACAGTGGACTTAAGGTCTTTCCAAGACCCTCACCTTCCTGGAGTTGGCCCTACAAGGACCTCCTCTTCGGAGATGCCAAGCGGTACTACCTGGCCTCGGGGCGGTAGTACCGGTTGGGCAGGTGGAGCTTGGGATGGCCTCGAGTCCCAGACTTGCCTTGGGTCAAGACCCTAGTTCCTCGGCGGTCCCTGGGACCCTCGGCGGAACTCTGGGACTCTGTCTTGGTACTACCGAACCTCTGGGAGGTCTGATGGATTCTCGGAGATCCGGAGTACCTCACGGATGGCTCTCGGGTGGTTAAGTGGTCAGGCGGTCCTCTAGAGATGCTCTGGGGCGTCTGGAGTTCTTAGTGGACTTTCCGGGAGGTCTGGAGGACCTCTCGGGTAGCCCCTGGCCAGGCCGTCACAATAAACATTGAGTCTATGACATGTGAGCCCTACCCTCTTAAATGAAGTTGTGTGGACCCGGTCTGTAGACCAGCACCATTGACACATGGGCCCTTGGTCCAAACACTATTCTATGGACCGAGTTCGTACGACCAATGGCCCACTTTTCAGTGACTGTAGCCATTTATAATTAAAAATAATAATTCAAAAAAGAAAGTAAATATCAAGAGTCCCACGTGTCAGTCACAATAGGATTTTCTAATTAATAAATAAATCAAAAATAAAATAACATCCGGTGTATATATCAAGAGTCCCACCTGTGAGTGAGATTTGAAGTTCATTTGGGATTTTGAATAATTGTTTTGGATTTAAAATTTTGGAGAGCTCGTTCTCTCTCGTTTTAAATCTAAATTCAACGATTCTTGTTTCTAAATTCATCTAAATTCAAACCCTACCCAACCAAACCAAAAACATGAATTTTGGAATTCATTTGGAATTTTGAATACAATTTGAATTTATTCATGTTTATTCGAACTTAGTCGTTTTTCGAGTATGTAGATACTAAAGCTTCGCAAGAGCAGTAGATTGAGCAAGAACAAGGCCACCAAGAAGTTGAGCAAGGCGAATCAACACTTTGTTCATTTTACACCTACTTTTGAATGCAAATTACTTAAATTATTAAATTGCATTGCTACGCTTCATGCAATTACTTTGACTTAGCTTATAGTTAATACATTGGTGTTAATTGAGTATAAACTTCCAATTCTTGAACTTGGACACTATCCTTTGTCACCTTAGGAATAATGATGTACATGACTAGCTACTAAGTCCATATCTAAGTGTTATACTTAGCCTTACTTAGATACATCGACATGTGGGCATTAATTTTTGGATTGTCAATAAGTTCCATTGTCATTGCCATGCCAATAAGTTCCATTGTCATTGCCATGCCAAGAACAGTTAATGTTTGGATTGATTGATACAATATACAGAATTAGTGACAGAGTGACAATGTTTGGATTAGTTAGTTCAGTACAACAAAGTGACAATTCATGCCCCCTCCACTTTTTTCGGGGCTTAGGACCGACATCGGCAATGTTAGACACCCCACCCTCACACGTACCCCCCAAGTGTATAATTAGAAACTACAACCATTTTTAAGAGATAGAAATTAACCAGTTAAACTATATCAAAGCAATTAGTCATGGAATCAATAGTGAAATTTTATAACAAGGATAAATTATTTATAACAACAGGCATGCATGCTAAGTGGATCAATCCAGGACTTCGCCTTTGTTGGTTTCAGAAAATGACAAAAGATAACAAAATTCTCACAAAGCATAAGATGCTATCCCATTACTGACTTAGAACCATAATATCAACATATATATGCCCTTAATAACCCATTATCATACAGAATTACACATTGGACGTCTTGTATCTCCAGAAAATAATGTAATCTGAACACTCCATGCATATGGACATCGTAATGGTATGAGCATTCAACTATCCAAGACCTACTCAACCAAATCTTTCATAGTCTATTCTCCCCAACTTATGAACGATAATATGCTTGAGAACTCAAGCAATCAAATTTAAAATGAGTACTAGCCACAAAACTCAACCTCAGTATTGATGCGTTTGTATGCATAATCACAATGAGCTAGAGCCATGAAAGGGATTTAAATCACATACAAGTTATGTCAGTATATAAACCTCTGTTTTAACAGAGTGAAGCCAGAGATGTTTGCCATGGATTCATGGATAAAAATAACAGGCAATACCATAATCAATCGGTTCATGAAAAAAAAACTGCCATGAATCCAGTTGACCATTAGAACACATCACATTGACCCAAAAGAACTCTACAAGTAAAATTAATAGACATATATCAAGAATTTTTCTGAGGATGAAAGAATGTTGATCGAAGATTAGCTCAATTGCTCAAGTACCCTTTATTACAACAATAGGGCAGGCCACAATGTTGATGCAGTAATTGCTCACACTGCCCAAGAAAATCATGTATAAAAGAATTAATTTAGAATGCACTGCCTAGTGAAAGACACATGTATTAGCTCACAAAATGGTGATCAAAAGAAGTTCTGAGGGTTGCTAGAGGACCATTAAATATGCATCCATATATGCTAATTTGCAAGTTACTGAAGCTCAGCTACTAGTGAATAAAGTATGCACTACTATTTCATAACATCCTCTAGGACATTGGCTATTATATGCACTGTTAGTTCTTAACAAATACAATATAATTGCAACAATATGAAAAGCTACACACTGATCAGGAAATTCAATTAGTAGTGAATGCAACCATTGAGCTTTGGATCACCATAAGAGGAATTGAGCTAGGGTCAGTCCATGATACAAACAATAGCTAAACCAAATAGCAATCCAAGCTCAATGGTTGCATTCACTGCTAATTGCAACACAGTGAACACTTTTCTTGTCAATATTCATTTCCATGAAAAAATTGATATGCCATTGCACAACAGGTTTCATCAATTCTTCTGAACAAGCACTAATTTGTGAAGCATACATACTCATCTGTCAACCCTGAGGGAACCAGCCCGGCAAGAAGGGGTGGGGCACCGCGCGGGTTCGGAGCTCGCCAGGGCTGACCGCCGCGGCGACCACGAGCTCAACAGTGAGGGCAGCGCCGCGAGGGCCGCGTCAACAGCAGCATCGCCAGGGACCGCGACCTCACCAGGGAAGGGTGACACCGCGCGGGTCGGGAGCTCGGCAGGGCCGACCGCCACGAGGACCATTAACTTAGAAATGGGGGACGGCACCGCTAGGCTGGCCCGCCGCAGGGACGAGCTCGCCAGGGTGGTCCGATGCAGGGACCATGACTTCGCCATCGAAGGGTGGCGCCGCGAGGACAACAGTCGCTTCTTGGGCCGTTGCGGGGAGCACCTAGGGGGTCTTCATCTCTCCCGCTTCTCGATTTGGGGATCTAGGGATTGGGAGTTTCTTGCTCCATGAGGAGGAGGAGGAGGAGGACGGAGGAGCGGGCGGGCGGGTGGCGGGAAGGGAGGAGGAGGTGCCGGGGGAGGAGGAGGAGGCGGCGTCGGCGGGAGGAGGAGGTCTTGTGGAGGGAGGAGGAGGCGGGCATGCAGGAGGAGGGGGGCGGGGGGGTGGTGTGTGGTCTTTTATCCAATGGTATTTTGCGGGTAATTACTTCCGAAGTTTGGGGGTAACTTGGAAATCGAGTTTGCGGGAAGCACCTCGTGGCTGACTTCTGGCTTTCAGCTTCCACACGTTGAATGAGGAAGCAGCTTCGGAGAAAACGGCTTCGAAAAGCTGTTCATTTGTTTCGGCTTCCGGCTTTTTCGGATGAAAACCAGGAGCCGAAGCCGAAACAAACACCCCATAGCCTGCTGCTTTCCAGCATCGATGCATGTAATTTTCATTCCTTGCGCGGCTGCTTTCCCTTGTGCGCGCGTCAAGAAACTAATTATGCTTATGCACCCGGTCCTTCCGATTGCGACCCCTGCACACTCGCTTTCAACAGATGATCCAAGTGATATATAGCATTAATTGTGATCATGCGTCACAGAGGCCGTGAGCTCATGACATAAAATATATAGCTAGTTTAATTGTCTCAAACAATGTTATCAAAGAAAAATAATCTTCACTATATATATAGTTCTAGTTCCTGACAAGCCACGATCATTAGGAGGCCAGTGGTAGCGATAGACGATGAGACGTCTCGTCGTCAGTGGCAGAGCCACAGAGGCCGGGCAGACATGTGCAACCAGCAGTAGCAGCATTCTTCTTCTTCTTCTTCGGTGCGAAAGAGACTGCCATTAATTGATGGTGCGCTAGCTAGCTGCGGTCACTTTTTACGTCGGCCATATCGCGAGCAAAACATTAGCACATGGAGTAATGAAGTACTCAAGGAGATCATCGATCGAGCCTCTACCTCTTCCCTGCCTTCTGCGCTGTTTCGTTTCGTCCATTATATTAGTTAGTTGTTGTTGAACTTAATTTGACATTCGCCGCTCTGCCGGCCGCACACGTTGCATGCATGCATGCCTGCCTGCCTGCCAGACTGATCGGAGTTGCGTGGAAATTCCTCCGCTCTTTCGGTGATTGAAGGCAGACCGTCTCTTACTTTGGAGTCAACCAAACAGCAATCTTTCTCACACCACAACTATGTAAGTTTATTCTGTAAAACGCGGGTCAAACATGCATCGCCATCGCGCAGCCACACGTACCATGGACGTCTGAGTCCGAAAGTGATATGAATTCCGTTTCGTACTGCAACTAAGTTCTATTTTTTCACATAGCATTTTATATACCACTATAAATATATTTCTGTAGTCTGTAAGAAAAAGTAAGGTGCTCATTGTAAACGTCTCCTTATATAGTGATATTGCCTACATGCGTTCGTGGTTTTTTTCGAAATGGTTTTTCACATGTTGGACCATGGGGCTTGGTCGTGGTTTTGCTGATGAATAATTGACTTTTGGGTTGCATTGAATTTTGCGGTTGTAGAAGTTTCGGTTATTCTGTTTTCTGAGTGGTCGAAAGCTTCGAGATCTGTAGCTACAAGTAACGAGTGTTGTTTGTTTTGAGTACTGTTCACTGCGAGTACTATTCTTTACGAGGACTGTTCGTTTCGACTGTACGTGGTCGTAGTAGGTTTCAGCTGAATGTGGTCGTAGCTGGAAGTGGTCGTAACAAGAGAGTGAAGAGGTCTTCCAGGATCACTAAGAGATCTTCCAGAACCACCAGGAGGTCTTGGAGGGGTCCTCGAGGAGGTTCTGGAGAGGTCGTCGTCAGAGGTCCTGAGGAGGTCCTCGAGGAGGTCCTAGAGAGGCCTCAAAGGAGGTCTTGAAGAGGTTCTCGAGGAGGTCCTAGAGACGTCCTCAAAGAAGGTCTCGAGGAGGTCCTAGAGAGGTCCTCGAGGGAGGTCCTGAGGAGATCTGGAGGGAGGTTGTAGACCCTCTAGAACTGGTCGTTGACAGTGGTCGTGGATGCATGTGTTGCATGATGCATATTTTAACTAACGTGGGTCAAGTTGCGAAGAACTTGTTCCCGGAATCAATTTCTTTGTTTATTCTTGTGCAGGTGGCTTGGTAGTCAACTATGGTCGACGGTGAGAAGGATCGGAACTTGGTCTAGAATGATCGTGGATGCCGGGTGAGATGGTTGGACTCAAGCATGGCACAAAATGGACAATGATGACCAAGCGCAACAATTCTGTGGGACGGGTTAAATCAAGCGGTGCAACTGTTCTGTGCGGCGCAACTGTTCTGTGCAGCGCGACTGCTCTATGTGATGGGACACATCAAGGAGCAGGGGTCGATGCAAGTGAAACCCGTTGTGTGTGTGGACTTACGGGTGCCCGCTTAGATGTCTTCCTCTAGAAGCTAGCCTAGTAGCCTCCACTATAAATAGGAGAGGGTGTTGGCTGTGCAAAGCAAGCAATGGTGGGATTGTGAAAACCCCAGTTTGTGGAGAGGTTAGATTTCTAAAGAGTTGGATCGATGGAGTGCTCAAGTGTTGAGCTTTTGTCCTCCAGGATGGAGTGACTATAAACCAACTTTATTCTAAATTCAATCCCAGCAAGATTCCTCAAGATGTGTCTCTTTGTATTCTTACTCTGTTGGTTTTGAGTTTCTAGTGTTTTGGTCTATTGTCTTTGGGGTTTTGATTGGATTCAATACAAGTCTACTGCTATGCTTGCATATTGATCTTCATAGCTCTCATAGCTAATAAAGTGAAAATAGTGTTGAATCCGATCAATGTGGAACAAGAGACAGTGCTCCTACTCACCCCCCTTCTAGTCGCCATTACGGTCCTATAAGTAGTATCAGAGCCCAGTTAGCTCTTCTTATAAATCTTAACCGGTCTTAGGAGCCATGACTACTGACAAGTATTCTACCAAACCACCTGTGTTCGATGGAGTTGATTTTTTTTATTGGAAGGCTCGCATGCATACCTACATCGAGGCTCAAGAGCACTCATTTTGGCTTAAGGTCAAAAATCCTTATGTAGTGCCGGCCAATGACGATGTAATCTCACCCGATGTGGAGGCAAATAGCAAGAATCGAAACTTCTTGATTCAAGGGCATAGTCGATCTGAGTTTGAGCGTGTCACTCACTTGAAGTCTGCTCACAAGATTTGGAAGACCCTTGCTGACTACCATGAGGGTTTTACCGCGATCAAGGAAGTGAGACAGAACCAACTTAAGAAAGAGTATTCAAAGATCGAGCAAAGGCCCGGTGAATCTTTGGATGAGTTGTAGGGAAGGTTTTCCAAGATCATTCATGACTTACGTGCTGTGGACCTTGTGTTTACTGGGTCTGAGAATGCACACTAGCTCTTGGGTGCACTTGATGTGAGAGTTTGGGGGATGAAGATCACTTCCATCAATGATAACACTATCATGAGTGAGCTTACCATGGATAAGCTCTACTCGAGGTTGAAGACACATGAGATTCACTTCATCTCGCGTCTCCCCAAGACAGAGTCGATGGCTCTAGTGGTTGATCCTTCTAAGAGTAGCTCTTCTGATTCTTTGAACTTTGACTCATTTGGATTTTTATTATCTGCCTTGAACTCCTTGAGCGATGAGCAGCTAGAGAGGCTACCTGAGGATGACTTAGCCCTCCTATCCATAAAATTAACGAGAGCCTACAATAAAGTGAGAAACAAGAGCAGAAGTGGTCCTGTTACTTGCTTTGGGTGTGGTGAGCCAAATCACATTTGGGCTAAGTGCCCCAAGCTGAAGGGCGAGGAGGAGAAGGACTTCTAGAGGCATCCTCAAGCTCGAGATGCGAAGGCCAAGAACCTCAACTACTGGAAGTTCGTCAACCGAGTCCTTGCCGCTCTTGAGAACGTTGATATGAGCGATGTAGACTCGGGGACAGAGGACGACAAGGATGGTTCCCATGGCAAAAAGAAGGCCCAGAACTTCACCGGCATGTGCTTCATGGCCAAGGGCAGCCACGATGTTGAATCCTCTGACAACGATGAGCCCTACAGCGATCCCGACGAGGTATGCCCCTCACCCAATTAGATAAAATGTGCTTTGGTTGCTGCTGAACGAAATCTGAAAAAGCAAGCTAAAATAAATAGAAGACAGGATATCATGATTGACAACTTAAACCTAGAAGTGGTTAGGCTCAAATCCATTAATCCTGCTGATGAGTGATTCTTGCTCTTGCTTGCATGATGAATTGGCAAATCTAAAATCTGCTAATTCCTCTATTGTAAATCAACTTAAAGATGTTCTAGATGAACTAGAATCTTTCAAATCTAGTTATAGTCATGTTTGCTTAGATGCTATTGCTTTAGATGTGACTTTTGTAGATGCTATTCCATCACCTTGCTCAAGTTGTGCCTTGCTCGAATTGAAATTGGATAGTGCTACGAAGGAATTGCTGAAATTTAATCCTAGTCACACTTGCTCTCATTGTGAGGATAGTAGGATTAAAATGAGGTAAATGACTGAAATGGTTCTTCATTCGAAGACTGCTTCGTGTGAAAACTGTTACAAACTCACAACTAAGAATGATACTCTAAACAAGTCTAGAGGAGAAATCTAAAATTGAACAATCCATGTCCATGACTGCATCCAAGAAAGTAATTGATTCTAACTCTTGTGCCTTTTGTACTGAAATTGGGAGTAATTTAGATGAGATACAAGAGGCGTTTAGAGTCAAGTTCAAAGAGCAGTTGAGTAGGATTAGAAATTCCTCTTATGTATCTTGTGAGGCCTTAAAGGTTGAGGTAGCTACGCACAAAGAAAGATATGCTAGGGCAATCAAGTCAAATAAGTGTGCCTCATGTAAGGACCTAGCCAAAGAAAATGGCTATCTCAAAAAGACTCTTGAAAGATTCTCTAGTGGGAAGAAGAACCTCAACATGATCCTCGATCAATCTAAGGTGAATGTGAAGAAGAGTGGTCTAAGATTTAATTCCCTAGAGTATTCCAATAACCACCTACCTAAGGTTGTGAAAGCTGTTGAGAGTGGCAAGTTTGAGGTAGAACCCCCTGAGCCATCTAAGTCATTCTTCAGATCTGCAGGTTTTGCCCAAACCCCTTCTAGTAAGTCCGATGCTTCTATTTCAACGGGTCAGACCTCTCAAAAGGTCAAGTATCATTGCATCTTCTGCAAAAAGGATGGTCACATAGTTGAGATCTGCTTTCGTAGAGCCAAGAGTGAGAGGAAGGAGAGAGTGCGTGCCTTGAGGTCCATTAGAGGAGTTCCCTCACCTTCGACTGTCTCTAGAGCCAGGAAGCTTGTATTTTCTACTAAACATAAGCCTAAGTTTGTAGATGATTTCTTTGACTCTTTTGGTGGCTCTAGGTAGCATTTTGGGTTAGGATATCGTGAGGATAGACCACAGGTAGCATCTAGACAGGGGGAGTGCCGACCTTTTGGTAGGTCGTTTCGAAGAGGTCTAGGTGTTTCACGTTTGCATTCTTATGATTATCCCTCTAACAATTTTACTGCTGCTTCTACTGCTATTCCTAAGCATCGTGTGGCTCAGTACTGGATTCCCAAGTCTTTTACAACTAACCCCAGTACTGAGGCACAAATGTTCCCTGCTTACGCCCTATAGGTCCATCATGCGAGGAAGGAGCACATATGGCTTGTTGACTCTAGGTGTTCTCGACACATGACCGGAGATTCTAGATGGTTCTCCTCCCTCACACGTGCATCTGGCAATGAGTTGATCACGTTTTGGGATGCTTCTACCAGGACCGTGACAGCCAAGGGCACAGTGCGCATCATCAGCAATTTCATGCTTAAGGGCGTCGCTTTGGTAAGTAAATTGAGGTATATTTTGCTTTCAGTCTCTCAGCTTCTTGATGAGGGTCTAGATGTGAGGTTCAGGATTGGTGAGTGTAGAGAAGGGTGATGTTGTGCTTCACTTTGTAGAGTCCGAGCAGTAGGTTGCAGATATTTTCACTAAGGCTCTTGATTTTTCTCGTTTTGCTTCTTTGCGGGGAGAGTTGGGGGTTATTAGTTCTCTTGGTCTGTTTTGAGGGTGAGTTTGATCTTTTGCATCCATTGTACCATATTGCATGTTAAAATCAGCAATTCGCACTGTAATATAAGTTCATGGAGCTTTGTCTTTTATCCTTGTGTGACATGATATCTTGCTTTACATCTTGCCATGTCTTGTGCTAGGTTGCTAGTTTTTTCATGTCCTTTTATGTGTAGCTCAGCTTTTGTCATGCTAGCTCTATTAACTGTGAGAAACATGAAATAAATCATGGTTTGTTAGATCTTGTGACTAGTTTTGCTCTAGTGATCCTCTTATGAATCATGCCATGTCAAATAGGCTAAGTTAAGTCATGAACCTAAATTGAATTTTAGATTGAGCTGATAGTTCCTTGTTAAAGTATGAGTTAGCATTAACTTTTGTTCTTAAACTTAGTCAAGAAAATGGAAAATGATCTTTTCTGTGCGAAAAAACTGATCTCACCAGCTCTTTCTCATGGGACGGCTTGTCATTGCACCAGGCAAGAACTCAGGGGGAGTTTTGGATAACCTAGACCACTATCTTAAGCTTATTGCTTGGGTTGGTCGTAACACGGCTTGAGATCTAGCACATGGCTAATGAAACAAAAATTGTGGAAACTGGTTGAAGTTTAGGAGGCAGTTGTGGATGGCTCCTAGTCCAAGATTTGCTTTACTAAGATAAAACCAAAAATGAATTTCAGAAAACGCTAAATGTGCTAAATTTGCTTAATTCCAAGTGCTTGAACGAAATGATTCAACATTGAATTTGTAGCTCTCTAAATTAACTCAATTGTAGCTTCTTGGTTCCATTTAGTTTATTGACATGGCTTAGCTCATTTTTGGATATCTTTGGCTAAACTATGATCTTGAGCACCTTGACATACTAAACATCCATTTAATCTCAGATTTTTTCTCTTTTGGCTTTAGCCTTGCTTTATATGATTTGCCATGATATAAAGTAGCTACTCCACATAATATGGCTTTGGTGTAATACTTGTAAAGTCACCCTGGAAATTTTTCATGGCTCCTTTTGCTAAAAATGAATAAATTGCAACCATTCCATCTCTTTCATACTCTATCTTCTTCCAAGCATCTTGATGATTCCATTGTCAAAGGGGAAGAAAGATTGGTAAAAATGCTGTTTTTGAACTTGATTTGGAGTCTTTGTGCAAAGTCTTACTAAAAATGGACTCTTTTGATCTCTCTGGATTTGAAGCTTTCTTGTACTCTTTTGCCTTATCTATTGTAAAAGTTTTTCAAAACAACCTCAAATTTGCATTTTTGAGAAGATTGTCAATGTATTCATCAAGAGGGAGATTATTGGACCATGGGACTTGGTCATGGTTTTACTGATGAATAATTGACTTTTGGGTTGCATTGGATTTTGCGGTTGTGGAAGTTTCGGTTGTTCTGTTTTCTGAGAGGTCGAAAGCTTTGAGATCTGTAGCTACGAGTAATGATTGTTGTTTGTTTTGAGTACTTTTCATTGTGAGTACTATTCTTTACGAGGACTATTCGTTTCGACTGTATGTTGTCATAGTAGGTTTCAGCTGAATGTGGTCGTAGCTGGAAGTGGTCGTAACAGGAGAGTGAGGAGGTCTTTCATGACCACCCGGGAGGTCTTCCAGGACCACCAGGAGGTCCTAGAGAGGTCCTCAAGGGAGGTCCTAGAGAGGTCCTTGGAGGAGGTCCTAGAGAGGTCCTCAAAGGAGGTCCTGAAGAGGTCCTCGGAGGATGTCATGAGGAGGTGAGGTCCTGGAGAGATCCTCAAAGGAGGTCCTGAGGAGGTCCTTGAGGAGGTCCTGAGGAGGTCTGGAGGGAGGTCGTAGACTCTCTGGAACTGGTCGTAGACAGTGGTCATGGATGCATGTGTTGCATGATGCATATTTTAACTAACGTGGGTCAAGTTGCGAAGAATTTATTTCGAGAATCAATTTCTTTGTCTATTCTTGTGCAGGTGGCTTGGTGGTCAACTATGGGCGACGGTGAGAAGGATCGGGACTTGGTCCAGAACGATCGTGGATGCCGGGTGAGATGGTTGGACTCAAGCATGGCACAAAATGGACAATGATGACCAAGCACATCAGTTTTGTGGGATGAGTTACATCAAGCGGCGCAAGCGTTACGTCAGGCTCTCTTTGTTACGTCTTGGCCTTCTTTGTTACATCTTGTTGACATGACGTTTCTGCGATGGGACACATCAAGGCGCAGGGGTCGATGCAAGTGAAACCCGTTGTGTGTGTGGACTTACGGGTGCCCGCTTAGATGTCTTCCTCTAGAAGCTAGCCTAGTAGCCTCCACTATAAATAGGGGAGGGTGCTGGCTGTGCAAAGCGAGCAATGGTGGGGTTGTGAAAACCCTAGTTTGTGGAGAGGTTAGATTTCTAGAGAGTTGGATCGATGGGATGCTCAAGTGTTGAGCTTTTGTCCTCTAGGATAGAGTGACTGTAAACCAACTTTATTCTGAATTCAATCCCAGCAAGATTCCTCAAGATGTGTCTCTTTGTGTTCTTACTCTGTTGGTTTTGAGTTTCTGGTGTTTTGGTCTATTGTCTTTGGGGTTTTGATTGGATTCAATACAAGTCTACTGCTATGCTTGCATATTGATCTTCATAGCTCTCATAGCTAATGAAGTGAAAATAGTGTTGAATCCGATCAAGGTGGAAAAAGAAACAGTGCTTCTATTCACCCCCCTCTAGTCGCCATTACGGTCCTACATCACGTAAAATTCATGTCTCTCATTGCTACGTTTCTAGGCATTGTTTACAACAAATTGTATCAAGCATAGGAGATTCGATTGGAAAAAATCGTCGGATTGCATCTTACGAGTTGCGATCCGTCGAGTTGGCATTCTCGGCAAACATCATCTTGTTCTTACGTCGAAATTGAAGTGGAAGAAAAAGATTTTTGTGCGAAAGCCATCTCAAAATAAAATATGACACAAAATATGAAGCTAATTCCGCATACAACAGGAGTAAGTACGAAGCAAAGTTCTAGTTGCATAATCCCAAAGAGCATAAGTGGTCGGCCACTTCGTCCGTCCAGAACCGAGCCGTTCGTGATAACCAAATAGCAAAATCCAACCAAAAGTGCTACACGCGCACGAAAGTCTAGCTCAAAGCTAGTAAGATCTTCATTGCTTTGAGTATACAGAAGTACGTACCAAGGAAGTTGCAATTGTATAGGCAAATTCAGGATTTTTTTTGCTTGGCGACTTTAAGTATGATCTTCTATAGGGCTGGAAAAATAGCTCGAGGCTCGCAAGCCTGCTCAGGCTCGGCTCGGGCTCGTAAAATTTTGAGCTGAGCCGAGCCGAGCCTGGATTTTAGCTCGCGAGCCAAACGAGCCGAGCCTGGATTGACTCGTGAGCTCGGCCCACCAAGGCCCAGAGCCTCCAACCCTAAGTCCCTTACCTCCGCCGCCGCCCAGAGCCTCCCAACAATCCCGTGTTCTTCACCCATTCTTCCCATCCCCTTCCTCTCCACCGACCCTGTGTTCCTCCGCCGCCGCTCGGACACCCGATCCTCCTCACCCGCCACGACCCGTGTTCCTCACTTGCCCGGGCCTTGATCCTCCTCACCCGCCCTGATCCCATGTTCCTCCGCGCCGCCGTCCCATGTTCCTCCGCGCCGCCGCCTGGTCCTCCTCACCCGCCCCGGCCCCCGACCCCGTGTTCCTCCGCGCCGCTGCCCCGTGTTCCTTCGTGCTGCCTCCCTCCTCTCCCTCGTGGCCGATGTAGCGAGCCGCAGGGCCGGTGACGCTAGCTCTTTCCTCGAGGAGGTCCAGTCCAGGACGTGACAATGGCAGCGGCGTCGCCCTCCTCTACCATGCTGGTGGGCATCTGAGGGCCTGAGGCTCTGAGCTCAAGGTGGTCCTTGGGTAGTTGGGTCCGTCGCGGCGGTGGCCATGGACGTGCTGCCGAGGCTGCCTTCCACCGACGGGCGCTGGCCCTCCATCCGCCGCCCTCCATGTCCATCCCCTTCTTGATTGTTGAATGCACTGATTTTTGAATCTAATTCTTGTGTCTTTACTTGTGATTTTGCTGATTGAATCATCGAATAGATGCACTGAATCAGTGATTTTGTTGATTGAATTGGTGATTTTGTTGATTGAATCATTGAATGGATGCACTGAATCGGTGA
This sequence comes from Phyllostachys edulis, assembly GCA_036346405.1. NCBI lineage: Eukaryota > Viridiplantae > Streptophyta > Magnoliopsida > Poales > Poaceae > Phyllostachys > Phyllostachys edulis. The sequence goes on along the minus strand of CM070559.1, from coordinate 801,815 downwards.
TTTTGTTGATTGAATCGGTGCGCTGCTGTTCTGGCTCGCGAGCCCTCACGAGCCGGCTCGAGCCGCATTCCGAGCCGAGCCAAGCTGCCCTCCTGGCTCACACTCAAAACGAGCCGAGCCAAGCCTACACAGTAAACGAGCCTGGGCGAGCTCGGCTCGTTTCCAGCCCTAATCTTCCACTACTAAATCGAGACACAAGGTTTTCTCTATGGCAAATCAAGATCCGAGTTGTTCTTGCACAGCTCGATTTGGATCACACTTTATTGGGGATCGGCAAGATGCACACTGCATGGTCTCTTGAGGAGAAGCAAAGAAAATACCGTAAGGCCTTATCTCATATTCATCTTCATGTATCAAATAATATTCTGCGGGAGGTTTTGAAGGAGAATATCGCCGACGCATTATGGTTGAAACTGGAGTAGATTTGCATGACCAAAGATCTGACCAGCAATATGCATTTGAAGTAGTAGCTTTATTTGTACAAGATGGCAGAAGACGAGTCATTATTGAACCACCTAAGAACGTTCAAAGAAGTAGTCTCGGATCTCAAGTCTATGGAGGTAAAATATGATGATGAAGATTTCGGTCTGATTCTTCTATGCTTGTTGTCTAGTTCATAATCTACGTTCAAAGATACTATTCTATACAGCCAAGATATTTTTACACTTAATGAAGTCTTTGAAGCACTGCATGCGAAGGAAAAGATGAAACACATGGTTTCAAACAAAAGTTCAAATTCGTATGCAGAGGGTATGGTTGTCCGTGTCAGACAACAAGAGAGGAGTTCAAATAGTGATTCAAGAGGCAAAAGCTCTCTTGTTGTCATATGAGTGAAATTGGCACAATGGAATTATGAAAAATAGAACTCCTTGATGGTCAAAGCATTGACAAGTTGATGTTTTGTGAAAACTGTGTTTTGGGCAAGCAAAAGAAGGTGAACTTCAGCACAACAATTCACTCTATAAAAGGCATATTTTATTATGTTCACTCTAATTTGTGGGAAGAATCTCGTGGTCCGTCCCTGGAAGGTGTTGGCTATATGTTGATCATCATTGATGATTATTCAATAAGAGTTTGGTCATATTTCGTGAAGCACAAATTGGATGTGTTCAAGACATTCGAGGAGTGAAAGATTATGATTGAAAAACAAATTGGCAAGCATGTCAAGAAGCTATGTACTAATAATGGCTTGGAGTTCTGCTATGGAGAATTTAAAGCTTTATGCAGATCAGAGGGCATTGTGAGACATTACATTGTCCCAAGTACTCTTCGGCAAAATGGTGTGGCCGAACATATGAACAGAACCATTATGGATAATGTACGTTGCATGTTATCTAACTCCGACTTATCTAAGAGTTATTGGGCTGAAGCCGCGTCCACTACTTGTTATTTGATCAATTAATCACCCAACCTGACAATTGATAAGAAGACTCCAATTGAGGTATGGATTAGTTCCCCATCATATTATTAAAAATCTGAGAATATTTAGTTGTTCTGCTTATGCTCATGTGAACAATGGTAAATTGGAGCCTAGAGTCATTAAGTGCATTTTCCTTGGTTAAAAACCTTGTGTGAAATGATATAAATTGTGGAATCCTGGAATTAGAAATATGGTTATTAGCAGAAGTGTTCCTTTTGATGAATCTGCTATGTTGCACGGTAAACCATCTATTGATGTTCCAGTTGAGAAGCCGCAGAAATCAAGCGTACAGGTGGAGCATGTAATTGATTCAGGATCTACACCAGAAGCCGAAAAGGAAAACACACAAGATGTTTCTGTTGTCTTTCAACCACCACAACGTTCCACTGCAGTCGACAAACCTAAAAGGAATATTCAAGTTCCCAAAAGATTGATTGGAGAAGCTGGTGTTGTTGCTTATACTTTGAATGTGGTAGAAGAAATTGAAGGTACTGCAGAACCTTCCACTTATTCAGATGTTATCTCTTCTGGTGATTCAGAGAGATGGATGATTGTCATACATGATGGGTTGCAATCTCTTGAGAAGAATGGCACTTGGGAGCTGGTCAAGCACCCAATTGATAAGAAGCATATTCACTGTAAATGGATCTCCAAAAAGAAAGAAGCTATTTCACCAACTGAAGAGGTTGGTAGAAGGCAAGGCTCGTTGCTAACGGATACAGTCAAATTCTAGGTATTGATTTAACACGCCTTTTCCCCAGTTATGAAGCGCAGTTCCATTTGTAGTTTACTCAGCATAGTGGCTTGACGTGCATGCCAGGGACTCCCACACGGATTTCTTGGCGTGCGTGCCTGGGACTCCTGGTCACTGCACTATAAAGGGAGTGGTAGCCCTCGACCTCCACATCCCAACAGTAGCCGTCGTCGTTCAGATCTCAAGCCCTAGCCGCCGGAATCTCATCGGGAAGAAAAGCCACCGCCGAAACCCTCGTCGTCGTGTTCCTCCGTCGTCAGTGCACCCTAAGCCTCATCGTCACCACCGCCAGCATCGCAAGGACCTGATCTACACCGCTCGTCCCTTGATTTTGCCATAGCATCGCCAGAACCTAGTTTCCGTTGAAGACCGTGCGTCCCCACCGCTTCGACCTCGCCGCCAGCCAACTCTGTCATCCCCTTGCGTCCACGAGTGCACCATCGAGTTCACCGTCACACCAGCTACCCAACACACACCTTCACTTGCTCCGCCGTGGCCCTAAACGCCAGCGACCTTAGGTCCCCGAGCCACACCGCCATCGAGCTAACGTGGAGGCCATGTGTCAACCGCGGTCCACCACGTCAGTGCCACCTCAGCCTCGTGTCCACGTGTCCACCACGTTAGTGCTACGTCAGCCTCACCTGCAATCGCATCAGAACCAATCCATGTGGACTTGGTCCACGGTAAACCCACCCGCTAACATGTGGACCTCATATGTGAGTTCACTGTTCCATGCAAAACCATGGATCCGATCCATAGACCGAGGGTCCCACTTGTTAGCCTCTATTCCCTTTTTTCTGAATTTTCTTTTAATTCTAAAATTCATTGCTGACATCATGCTGATGCAATATTTTGAAATTTCCTTTAGAAAGAAAATACTAAAAATTCGAAATAGTCTTTTCTTTATCTTTTTCTTAGATTTAAATCTTCCGAGAGCTCGTTCTTCCTCATACGAACTTCGATTGAACCCATTCAAGTTTCTAAATTCGTCTAAATTCAAGCCCTACCTTCCTATTATTTTTATTTAATTTTTGGAGTTTATTTTTAGCTCTGTTTTGTATTTATTTAGGTTTTTATTTTCGTTTGCAAATAGACGTTGATACTTCGGTAGCTTTCGAGGAAGGAGGACTTGAGCAAGCTCAAGACCAGTACCCAGACTTGTTTCAAGGAAAGTTGTACCTTTGACCATGTTGAACCCAGTTTTCCCAAAATTACTTTGATTCAAATTATTGCATGTTATTTCAAGTATTTAATTCTTTAAATATTTTAGGATTAGCTATACACCTACTTGACTATATCCACCTTGCTCATCGCATTATCCTGATCTTTTGTCACCTTAGCTTGGTTAATTATTAGTTGGTATCATTATAGCACCAACGTGGACTGGTTAGATCCGAATAGTCTTCTTAGCCATACAACGGGTTATTGATATTGTGAATAAGGATTAAGTTCACAAGTTGGGGTTCCTCAACCGAACGTGCGGTGAGACTGCTAAGCAGAATAATCTCTTAAGAAAAACCCAAGGAAAACTAAAGGGGGTGTGGCCTCCTTATATAGGGGAGGGGGAGCCACACATGGAAAAGAACTAGCGGGGTGGTACTAAAGGTCGCGGGTTCTTGTTCACATAACAGATATCGCGCCCAGGTGGGCAGCGGCAGATGGGCCAAGTTCAAGATTATGATTACAAAGCCAGTTTGGCCCAAACAAGTGATATGACGCCTTCTTTTGATGATTGCGATCAGTCTAGAAGGAATTTGGAGGTGAGGCTGGATCATAAGGATTAAGTTCACAAGTTGGTGTTCCTCAACCGAACGTGCGGTGAGACTGCTAAGCAGAATAATCTCTTAAGAAAAACCCAAGGAAAACTAAAGGGGGTGTGGCCTCCTTATATAGGGGAGGGGGAGCCACACATGGAAAAGAACTAGCGGGGTGGTACTAAAGGTCGCGGGTTGCTGTTCACATAAACAGTAACCGTGCCCTAGGTGGGCCGCCGGCAGATGGGCCAAGTTCAGTATGATTACAAAGCCCAGTTTGGCCCAAACAAGTGATATGACGCATTCTTTTGATGATTGTGATCAGTCTAGAAGGAATTTGGAGGTGAGGCTGGATTCGTTGGAAAGAGGACGAAATCATCTTTCCATCAAGTACTCATGGACCTCCAACGGACGCCGTATGTGAAAGTTATGGGCGTTTGAAGTCAGTGCTGTCAGGCTGATTCCGAACTGATATGACCAAAATGTATCCAGCTTGAACTCCTGATTGGCACATGCAGTAGCACCATGGCATGTAAACATAGTACCAAGGTATGTAGACGTAGCACCATGGCATGTAGATGTAGCACGATCCAATTGGGTAATATGGTGTTGCAGTAGCTGAAAGTCCTATTGGAGAGGATGTTGTTGAAGTAGAGGTTGAAGTAGAGGATGCAGTGCAGCAGGTCGAAGCAGTGGTTGCATCCTTAGGGTCGGTGTCCTCATCATCTTGTGCAGTGTATTCATGATTTTTCTCTCAAATGAACAAATGTCAACCATTTGTTTGGTAGATTGTAGTGTGGTGATTATTTTTGTTGTTTCAAAATTTCAAACAGAACATATGTTATGTGTTTTGATACTTTGTTATTAGTTGTGAATTGTATAGATGGAGTTAGTTGCCATCAGCAAGGCAAATTGGGATACATTTGGCAACAAGGCATTTTGTTAGATCTGTGCTGAGGAAGTTGGTGCTGGGAATAGACCATTGAGATGTTTGAATACCACGGGTTACAAGAACCTCCAAAAGAGGTTTTTTGAAAGGATAGGGAAAAAGTACGACTAAAAACAATTAAAAAATAAGTGGAAAACATTGAAGAAAGAATACAACTTGTGGAACGATTTGAAACAAAAAGCAACTGGACTAGGTTGCGATCATAAAAAAGGAACTATATATGCATCCAATGCTTGGTGGAAGGAGCACAAGGTAGTCATTGCAGAAACGTCTATTTATTAATGTGTATGATCTCATATTTTAATTTTTGCTAACTTCAGTCAATTTTTTTCAGCAATATCCTAAACATTTTCGTGATGGACCACCTGAGAAGCTAGATGATATGGACCGTATGTTTGACAAGGCTCATGTCACGGGTAACACATCAATCATCCCAGGTGAGCTTACACAAGAAGACCAAACCGTTGTGGACATTGATTGTTCGGAGGACAGCGAGGAAGACACCGCCGCCGATGGGGAGAACAATGAGGTTGTTTGCATGAAACTGAAGGTCGTTGCAAAGCGTAGGACAAATAATATTAATCCTAGCCCAAAGAAGAACAAGAAAAATCACATAGCTAGGGATTTCAAGCGCATGGTGGACATTATGGCAAAAGGCCCTATTCAAAGTGGTCCATCCGTAGCGGATGCTATGGATATAACTATTCAAGCTGGGGTAGTAGAAGGAAGTGATGAACACTTCATTGCGACAAGGCTCTTTACTAAACTAGAAAATCGGGAAGTGTTTGTCACTATGAAGACCAATCAAGTAAACATGAATTGGCTCAGGAGGATGCTTGATCTCAAGATGAAGAAAGATTAGATCTTTTTTTGTTCTTTTTTTAATTTGAAAACTATTCAATGATAATAATGTAAGGGGTTGAAACTATTCAGTTATGTCGTACTTGTATTATTGTTTCCTTCTAATGTGTTCTCAATTAAACCATAATGGGGTTGAAACTATTCAATTATATCGTACTCCCTTTGTTGTTACCTTCTAATGTGTTCTCAATTAAATTATGTCTTGATGTCATGTTCTATGTTACTAATCATTGTTATTATTTGTAGATGAGCTCATCAAGTGACATTGATGGTTCAACCACTGAGAGTGATATTGTTGGTTCAACCACTGAGAGCGATTTAAGAAAAGATGATATCGAAAAAACAAAAAAAGAGGAAGTTACCATTTCAGAATTTTGTTGCAGCAGCTGGTTATGTAGGTATGCCCTACTACATCACTTGCCTAGACAAAAAGGAGAGGAGATAACCACTCCTAACTGTTTATGAATGGGTTGTTGAGCAACTGGGCGATGAGAGAGATTGTTACTCGATGTTCTGAATGAGTAGAGATGTTTTTGATAGTTTACATGAAACCTTGGTTGCAAATTATGGCTTGAAATCAACTAGGACTATGACTTCTGTAGAATCTTTGGCTATGTTTTTGTGGACAGTTGGTGGCCCTCAGTCAGTTAGTCAAGTTCAAAACCGCTTCAAAAGGTCAACGGAAACAATCAATGGAAAGTTTGGTGAAGTCTTGCAATGTGTCTATCTTTTATCTGAAGATAATATTAGACCAACGGATCTAGAGTTCACAACAGTGCATCCAAGACTTCAAGATAACTGCTTCATGCCGCATTTTAACAATTGCATAGGTGCAATTGATGGCACACATGTACCTGTTGTTGTTCCAGCGGATGAGCAGGTTGCCCACACTAGTCGTCATGGATATACGTCTCAAAACGTGATGGCAGTGTGTGACTTCGACATGAGGTTTACCTTTGTTGTCGCCGGATGGCCAGGTTCAGCGCATGACACAAGGATTTTCAATTACACTTTGGACAAGTATTCGAACCGGTTTCCACATCCTCCTGAAGGTATTTGGCTTCTTTAATCATATAATTAATTATTATGATAACATTCCTGATTTGTATTGTCAACATTTATATGTTTCATGTATATAGGGAAATATTATCTTGTTGATGTGGGTTATCCCAATCGAATGGGCTATCTAGCTCCTTACAAAGGACAAAAGTATCATCTACCAGAATTTCGCCAAGGTCAACAACCAAGTGGGAAATACGAGGTGTTCAATCACGCTCACTCGTTCCTTCGCAATGTGATTGAGTATTCCTTTGGTGTGTTAAAGATGAAATAGAGAATCTTATTGGCGTTGCCAAGTTACAAAATGAAGATTCAAACGAAAATGATAATTGCATGTATGGCGCTACACAACTTCATCAGAGATAGTGCTTTACGTGATGAACTTTTTGAGAGATGTGATCTTGACGAAGATTATGATCCAAACGATACACAAACTGGATCATTTGGAGGGCACAATGTCAATGGATCAGTAATCGATGATGGAGATATGGGTGTCTTTCGTGATAGTATTGCTACTTCTTTAATGGCTGCAAGAGGGTAAATAGATTACATTAATATGATATATACATGTTGCAGTGACAACATAAGTGCATCATGTATGATCAAATATTATTTTGTTTGGTTGACTGATATTGGCCTTTCTATATTAATTTCTTTCATTACGCAATGTCCAAAATAAATACATGCATGCACATACGAGCGATATCTATTTTGTTTCAAATGCACACATGCATGTATCGTCATATTTTCAGATCCTATGCAAAAATCAGTTTAAATACATGCTTAACAAGGTCCTTTAAACCATTAAGGGTATTTCAGACCTTTCATCCTTCACACATAACTCAATAAACCAACATCCTATAAAAAGCCTTATTACCAAACAACAAAGCTTGGCTTAAAAGATTAGAGGCTTATAAGCTGATTAAGCCACAAAGCTGGCTTTAAGCTATAAGCCAAAAAGCCTAAACCTAAACAAACAGGGCCTAAGTGTATGTGGAATGATTTGTGGAAAGTTGTGTGTAGTATGTTGTCACTCGTTGATGACATGTGTTGCATTTAACCAAATGGGTGGAAAAAGATTTAGACCGAGACAAGTGGATGGAATTGTGATATGGTGGAGCTGTGTGCGTTTGGGAAAACATGAATATTGGAATTGAAAGTAGTTTGGAAGTCTCGCATTGGTCGATTAAGGACTTAACTTTCTGCACCATTAAACTGAGCCATAATTGTACGACCACATGCCTGGTATGGGAAAGCCTAACTTAGTAAGGTACGGATTCTTGACATTGATTGCTCAGGCAGATAGGTTATGCTGTGTGCCGGGATGGAGGTGTGATTTTGTATGACGATTCACATTTGTGAGCGGTTCGCCGTGTCCAGGTCCAACAGACCAACAACCTGTGTGGGGGTTTGGTGCCGTCAGTATGTACAACAGGAGGGTCAATTGTTAAGATAAAGTTTCGGAAAGGTTTTGTTATGATTGGTGCTAGCTACACTGGTTATATCTTGTGGGTAAAGTGTACAACCTCTACATGGTGTTAATCAATCTATTCAAATAGCCACGTCCGCGGTCATAGACATGCTCGGGGATTTCACACGAGTGATATATTTTGGTAAAAACACTTAGGAAGGGACAACCGTGTGGTTAAACTTATATGGTTATGTGAAAGAATTTGATTAGGCTTTGTGTTCTTCGTGAAAATACTGGTTAAACTATTATTGTTTATACGTTTTAAATTACGTTTTCAATCTATTAGTTGTATTCAATTGCAAGTGTCGCTTTTTGCAAAATAATCATAGAAGTCATTTCCTTTGGAATAAGCTATCATCTATAATTGCATTATGTGGTACAACTTGTTGAGTACTCGGAGACTCATTCTTGCTACAATCATTCAACTGAAGTGGAGGAGTCTTTGTCTACTTTCGAGGAGGGTGATCGCTAAGTCTTGATCCCGGTCGGTTGTATGTAGCAAGTCGTTGGGTTCTCGTTGGAGTTGTTTCCATTCCGCTGCTGTCTCTTTATTTAGTGCCAGCCCTGCGCGGCTTATTAAGTGTAAACTCAACCATAAGGTCACAACCGTTATTTATTAATCAGATTAATCGTTTATTCTTATTTTTCACCTTGTGTGGAATGATATTCATCTATACTGACACTGTGTGCACTAGTGCGATCCCGGACTAGTGCATTATACACAGAGGGTCCAGATTTACATATTTGGGTCCCGACAGAGGTGGTATCGGAGCCATACTGACTATATGAACAAAATGTAAAAGGTAAAATGGCATGTATTTAGGATTGGAGGGAATACTATTAGTGGCACAACAATCCAAACTCTAGCTAGTTTGTACTTCGGAACAATAGCTCGTTTTAGAGAGGAAACTTTGTAGGGAACAAATTTCTCTTCTTCAGAACAACCATAATGAAACCCTGTTTTTTTATTTTAAAAAATCGTAATGCAAGATGGAATAATACATCTCTGTCATTGCTAGTAATACTATATATGCATGTAATGTGTTGCACTAATTGTTTTGCACCACCAAATCTACTTCTCCGGAACGGAAGAGGCAAGAATCAATATATAGAAGAAAACAAGAGTCGGAGGTAAAAAGCGACGTACGAGAGAGAAGCAAGGGGGAAAGAGAGAGAACGTGGCGTCTCGGTGAAGTGGCCGCTCTCAAGCACCATGAGTGCACATTGGAAGGACAGGAATTAAAGCAGCGGGGAAGAAGAGCCCCTCCGACCCTATACTAATCTGATTACCACTTTAGCCTCGTTTGACCAGCTTTCCGTTCCATTAATCTGATTACTAACAGCGCTCCTCGCTATTATACTGCCAATGTGCCCGTCACAAGAATGAGCACAAATGCATGCTTTTCTTAGGATTTAATCATTCCTAATTAGCCCCCCCGTTAGCTCTACTGGTGGTCTCTCTGTGTAATGTATCAGTTGTAGAGAGGATTAAGATTTCTTGGGGAAAATAATCTAATCTCACACTCAACAATCGACATAGTTGGCAGATCGGATCGGATCGGCTGCGTGAATTAGTCTCGCTCGCTACTCATATATGAGCTTCCAAATTTAACCTGGGGAAAGAGGCAGCCATATGTTATTGTTAGCTGGTTAATTCACCACCATGCCAACTCAACCGACGGAGGGAGAGGAGACATTCCATTGACGGTCCAACGTACGGGAGGGAGCGCACGGAATATGCGAGGCGAAGATTCCCCTCCTCCTTGCTTATAAATAGCTTCGCCTCTCCTCGCCACAATCCAAGCTCAACAACGACAAATCAGCCAGCCATCCATCCATCTGCAGATATCGTCCCCGAGGCGAGGCGAGGCGGGCGCGGCTGCGCCGGGGCCGGAAATGGCTGGGGAGCAGCAGCTGCAGGTGCTTAACGCGCTCGACGTCGCCAAGACGCAATGGTACCACTTCACCGCCATCGTCGTTGCCGGCATGGGCTTCTTCACCGACGCCTACGACCTCTTCTGCATCTCATTGGTCACCAAGCTCCTCGGCCGCATCTACTACCACGTCGACGGCTCGCCCACCCCCGGCAGCCTCCCGCCGCACGTGTCCGCCGCGGTCAACGGCGTCGCCTTCATCGGCACGCTCTCAGGGCAGCTCTTCTTCGGCTGGCTGGGCGATAAGCTCGGCCGTAAGAAAGTCTATGGCATGACGCTCATGCTCATGATCCTCTGCTCCGTCGCCTCCGGCCTCTCCTTCGCCCACACGCCCGCCTCCGTCATGGCCACGCTCTGCTTCTTCCGCTTCTGGCTCGGCTTCGGCATCGGCGGCGACTACCCGCTCTCCGCCACCATCATGTCCGAGTACGCCAACAAGAAGACGCGCGGCGCATTCATCGCCGCCGTCTTCGCCATGCAGGGCTTCGGCATCATGGCCGGCGGCCTCGTCGCCATCGTCGTGTCCGCCTCCTTCAGGGCCCGCTTCCCCGCCCCGGCCTACGACGTCGACCCCGTCGCCTCCACGCCGCCGCAGGCCGACTTCGTGTGGAGGATCATACTGATGCTCGGCGCGCTGCCGGCGGCGCTCACCTACTACTGGCGCACCAAGATGCCCGAGACGGCGCGGTACACGGCGCTCGTGGCCAAGAACGCCAAGCAGGCGGCGGCCGACATGTCCAAGGTTCTGCAGATGGAGATCACCGAGGGCCAGGCCACCATCGCGGAGGCGGGGCAGCAGAACACCAAGGCGGCGCCGTTCGGGCTCTTCTCCGGCGAGTTCCTCCGCCGGCACGGGCTCCACCTGCTCGGCACGTCCGCCACGTGGTTCCTCCTGGACATCGCCTTCTACTCGCAGAACCTGTTCCAGAAGGACATCTTCAGCGCCGTGGGCTGGATCCCCAAGGCGGCGACGATGGGCGCGCTGGACGAGCTGTTCCGCATCGCGCGCGCGCAGTCGCTGATCGCGCTGTGCGGCACAGTGCCCGGCTATTGGTTCACGGTGGCGCTCATCGACGTGATCGGGCGGTTCGCCATCCAGATCATGGGGTTCCTGTGCATGACGGGGTTCATGCTGGGGCTGGCCGTCCCCTACCACCACTGGACGACGCCGGGGAACCACATCGGCTTCCTCGTCATGTACGGCTTCACCTTCTTCTTCGCCAACTTCGGGCCCAACAGCACCACGTTCATCGTGCCCGCGGAGATCTTCCCAGCGAGGCTGCGGTCTACGTGCCACGGCATCTCCGCCGCGTCGGGGAAACTCGGCGCCATCGTCGGCTCGTTCGGGTTCCTGTACCTGGCGCAGAACCCCGACCCGGCCAAGACCGACCACGGGTACCCGCCGGGCATCGGCGTGCGCAACTCGCTCTTCCTCCTCGCCGGCTGCAACTTCCTGGGCCTGCTCTTCACGCTCCTCGTGCCGGAGTCCAAGGGGAAGTCGCTCGAGGAGATGTCCGGAGAGAACGAGGGCTGCGGCGGCGAGGCGGCCGGCTACAACCGGACGGTGCCGGTGTAGCCGCTTCGATCTCTGCATGCACGCAAGGATTGATGGAAGCAGTAGTCCAATATATATTATGATGTCGTCGAGTCGTGCGTTCCCGATCGATCTTGTTGGTTGGTGGTAGGGGTGCACATTCTCCAGCTTGTGCCTTGTGGCTGGCGGTTGTCGTTGGGTCCTCGTTTTGTTGTCTTGCACCTTTCCTTTTTCTTCTGTTGAGCTTGTCGTGGTCGATGCTGCCTATCTGTGGCTTTCGCTTTTCATTAAGCGCTCCTAGAAAATAGGAGGTCAATGTATCTGCAGTCTACAAAGTTAAATGAATGGAACCCCGGTTCAGGTTCTGAGCCTGAATATATATAATCGGGGCTTAATTTGCTAGAAAAATCGGTGCTCAATGTATTTGCAATCTAGAAAATCGGTGAGTATTTTGCGCTATGTCAAATTGGTTTCTAGCTGAATTTATGTCTATTGCAGGACGCGCGCATTGATATTTTAGGAGAGTATTTAGCCGCATGACCATATATAGTTGACGATTATCAGAATTCAGAAAGAAAATCGAAACAAACTTTCTTTCTTTATTAGTTTTCTCTTCATGAAAATCTTCAAGTTCAATCTGTAGCAGAATAGTCTAAGCTGCTAGCTCAACTCATCAACCTTTCTGAAGAATGTCAACATCATTCGCTAGCGTCACCATATTCGGTGCTAACGGATGGATCGTAAGCATATTCGTCCTCACCTGCAACAAGTGGTTAATCTGTTTGAGTACAGAAGGTACTCGTAAGTCTTACACAAACTAATAAAGAAAAGTGTATGATAGAGCCTATCCAAAGGATTAGAAAATATACATATTTAAGGCTATCCAAAGGATAGGTTATATTAGCATAAGTTTCACGGCGACAAGTTTTATTCGTACACTTTCTATTCTGCAAAGGCCATTTAGTAACCAAAATTTGGACTAAAAGCATCAAGTAACTTTGATAAAATCATAATCAAAACATATAAAGTGGATGTCCACTTTGACCAACTAACACGCATGAACACCCATTCATGCCGATACCATGTTATAACGATTTTTTTAAAATAATATTTTTAAAAGATAATTACAAAAATATATAGTCACCCCAAACAATTATAAAAATGTGTCCCTATCGCCAATTGAACTGGCGACAGCGACCCTCTCGCCACTCTGTTGCCGGTCGAGGTACCTGTTGCCAATTCAACTGGCGATAGGTTACTGTTGCTAGTTGAATTGGCGATAGGTTTCTGTTTTTCTGAATGAAAATGAGTCATGTGCTGAATTTTAGGGTTTCAAGAGGATTTATAGGGTCGATCTTCTGCATGCAGTTCAACTAAAGACAGAATCTATCGCCGATTCAAATGGCGGCAGTACCTCGGCCCGCAACAGAGTGGCGAGAGGTCCTGTCGCCGATTCAACAGCGATAGGTTCTATCGAAGTTGAAGTTGAGCTGGCGACACATTTTTGTAATATTTTGGGGTGATTATATATTTTTGTAATTATCTTTTAAAAAATTTCATGTTATAACCGTGTCAAGTTTTAATTTTGGAGTCTAACAATGATGTCAATCAAAACAAGTGTTGTCCTTAACCGTGGACACGTCTATTCGAATAGTTTTAACCCTACAGGAGTGTACAGCTTTACCCACACGACTTGATCATCCCATAAGCCTCCGGATAATGACACGCTTCCTTAGGTATGCCGGCCGAGGAAATCAAGACTCGGTATTTTTCAGCAAAAAGATCTTATTGAGTTGAATCACCCTTGCAAGACGAGATCCCACTCAGTACAACCTACTGAGAGAACCTGCTAAGCGGGCACGCAAGTTTTGTTGGGAATGCCAACCCAATAAACAAAAATTTAAAACTGTGCTCACTCGCACATATTAAATTGCAATCGAATACCTATGAATATATGATCAAACACATATATCCTCACACCACCTGTTTTCTAACTCAATAAAACCTTCCTCTTACTTAACCAAGCGACGCCCATACACCATGTGTGGAAGTACGTATGGTTCTTGAATTGACAGCCCAAAGTTCGGTCCTTAGTGATCCGAACAAGACTACCACAATACCCAATTCTCGTGCATGAAGGCACCATCACTATCAATCACTTGTCCAAATCTAAATCATTTTTAAATAGACAAATTTTAGACTCAAACCTCAAATTCAAACAACTAGACAAATTTATAAGCATAAAAATGTTCAGTATTTTCCACGATTGACAGGCTAACCCCATCAATCGAACTATCGGATCTACTGATTTGCATGGCAAACCATTCACATAAAAACTATATATATATATATATATATATATATATATATATATATATATATATATATATATATATATATATATATACCATCACATGATTTCTATCTTAAGCATAATTGTATGAAATTATTAAGGGTAAGCCACAATGATTAGGACATAGCTAGCTAGACTCACAAATTATGGATACACCAAAATAGCATGAACGCAATTATCATTGCATTTTAAAATATAAATTACCAAAACTGAGATAAAAATGATGCAAGAGGATGCTTGCCTTGATTATATTCCACTTGTTCAACCTCAGGAGTCTCATATATATATTCACTCATGTCGGGCAATTCAGAATCTAGAAATAACAATATCAAATTATTACCGAGAAAACCTCGAAATGCTAAAATGCTAAAAATGCATGAAAAATTTACAGTAGTGAGGTTCTGATTTTAAATGAATTTTAGGTGAAAATTTTAGTTCATTTGGAGTTCATATGAATTTTCTATAATTTAATAAGGTTAAAGTCTTTAATGTACAATTAATTTAATTACCAAATTTTTCTGTAATAGAGACATGTTTCAAAGTTATTCCAGATTGAAGTTAAAATGAATTACTTATGAATTTTTTAAGTTCAAACCATTTTCAGTGTAGAAAGTAATTCATTTCGGATTTTAAAATGTAGCAGATACTTTTTGTACCAGCCCGCATCTAGCCCCAGTCGCTGACGAGCGAGACCCAAAGTTAGGGTTTGACCCGGTCACCAGTCCCATTCGAAAGGACGCTGAAAGCGTATTTTATGAAATACGTCTTCCATTAACAAAAGACATACTTTCGGTTTTAAACGTGTAAGAAATATGTCTTCCTTATTAGAAAACACATTACACCACTTTAGTCAAACACTTAACCCGTCACATGGGCCCACCCGTCAGCGTCTCGGCGCGGAAACTAGTGGTTAAAGCTCACGGGTTTCTGTGCTTGGGCCCACATGTAAGCGGAACATTACACAATAATCAATTAAAGGTTAATGATTGTTTAATCTAAACCAACAGCAATTAACTCTAATCATCTCCCTACAGCTCTGATCAGAAATCCGACAATAGGGGATGTCGCCACCGCGTGCTTGCTCCACGGCTCGCCGGCGTTGTGGCCCATGCCAGCATGAACCAAAGACAAAAATGGACGCACAATAGTCTCGCAGTCCTAGTGGTGGCCGGAACATGGCCGGAGCTTGGCCAGAGCGGCGACGAGACAACGAATTGCGGCGGTGCTACTACGGCACAAGCAGGCATGCCATCCTATCTACGTACTAAGTTAACAAATGAGTGCAAGAGCATCCATAGGGCCCAGTGAGCCTACCAGGACCTAGGAGATGGCCGGAGAATGTCACAGCCCCATTTTTATTAAATGAGATTTAGATGCATCTCATAAGCATTTCGTGTTATTTCTAGAGCATGTGCATAATTTATGCATTTGAAATTTTTTAAATCAAATGTAAACAACTAACTCAAACTAAAGCCACAAATGAAATTTAAAATAAATGTACATTAATATCTCTCGAAAACAATTTATTTAAATACTATAATAATTATCATGAATAAAAATGAATTTTATCAATTTTTGGAAACCAATTTAACCATGAGAAAATTCAAACTCAATTCATAAACATCTCATATAAATTATTTTTAAAATAAGCAAGTAAACCATGAACAATAGTTTTAGAAAATTTATATGAGTTCTATTTTGTCCTAGAAACCCTCTGCAAAAATTTAGAATTTTATAAATTTTATTTCCTATTTTTAAACATCAGTCAAAATAGAGGAGTTTAAAATCTAAATCAGTCAACTTTTCGGACCCAAGTCAAATGGCTGTAGCGACCGAGCCATTTGACTTGACTGGAACGGACCATTTCGCCTGGACCCAACCCAACCTAGCCAACTGCACCGCACTACTTTCCCTAACTGTGCCACTACTCTGTGGGCCCCCTTCGTCAGCCCTTCTTCTCCCTCCACGATCGCTTGCATGATGCGCGCCACCGCCATCGCCTTGCATCGCTTGACCAACTACAAGAGCCATCGTCTCGAGCCTCTGTTCACCCCACTCGGCCATCCTCCTCAATTTCTCTCCTCCACCAAAGATCCCGGAAGCCGCAAGCAAGCGCGAGCTCAAGCTGGCCACACCCGTGTCTGCTGCTGTGCCGTCTTCGCCGTTCCGGCCAGCCCGAAGCTTTTCTTCCACTTCTCCCCGTGTCACCCCGTATTCCTTAGTCACCTCTTCTTAACCCCTCACTCAATTTTGGTTGCATACGCAGGAATCGCCGCTGTTCCCTTCTTCCCCAAACTCGGCCAAAGGCGCCGCCACCGCTGCCATTGCCTCCCCGGTGAGGTCCTCTTCGATTCCCTGAGCAAGCAGCACCCCCAGACCCCCACGGATCCTCCCCCATCATCCACCCGAGCTCCGTTGCTCCGTCGCACCGCCGCCGCATGGAGCTCCCCTTTGGAGATCCAACCGTCAGGACCTCCCGGTGGGTGAGGATCTCCCCTTGTTCACTGCAAGACCTCCTCAGTGTCTCTGCAGGACCTCCTCTGCGGGTTTTGGCTGCCCCCACTGGGCAGTCACACCCAATTTCCTTTACCTTTGACTGTGTCCTTGGGCAAGGAAGTCTCCACAGCATTTAATGCATGTTGTATCACATTAAATGATCTCACCTTTGCCGTACCCATGTCATACCGATTGTCACATTCCTTGCCTACTCCCACTGTCCTATTTACCAACTCCTGTTGACCCTATCCTGGGTCATGTGCTCTGGCTTCCACTATATATATAGTTTGGGAAGCCCTCCTTTCTCACTTTCTTCTCCATTTCTCCTCTCTGTCTCAACCGAGTCTACCTTAGACCTCCTCCAACAAGCTCGTTGGACCTCCTCTTGACCTTCCATCCTCTCTGTTGGTTTTGTATCTAAGCTTATTTGGAGTTCTTTGGATCTTGTTTGAACTTTGTTTGAGTTATTTGGTTTTCACGTGTAGATTGTCAAGACCGTGGGGAGCCCGAGTTCAGTGAGGGAGAGGGAGCAGCTCAAGACTTTGAGCAAGGCAAGTTACACACTTGATCATGTTGCACCCAATACTTCAAGTTACTTATGTCGTTCTCAAAGATGTATGCATGCTTATTTCACTAAGATATTTCAATGCCTACCTTTAAATTCGTAGCTATGCCTACTGCTTGGTATGACCACTGTCCATGTTGAATCAACCCCATTGTCACCCTAGAAAAAACCTGGTCCTTGCAATAGTGAGGACCCGTAGCTCTTGAAAAATGGAATGCTTAGTATTGCTTAGACCAAAATCTTGATTTGGGGAGTTTTGACCAAAAATATCACTTAATCAAATAATTGAGCCGTGGCATTGGTGTGCCATGGAGATTTCGGCCATGACATTGGTGTGTCATGGATGTCTTACTCATGGCCATGGCATTGGTGTGCCATAGAGAATTGAAATGCAAAATAAATGAAAAATGGATTTGATTTGGGCGAAGCTGGTTGTTTGGTTGGTGCATGTCTATGCACGGGGGGTCGTGTGATCCGACACCCCAGGGTTGAGGTTTGTCACCCAAGTCGGTTGAGGACCGGTCTTTGAGACACCACTTGCTAAGCCTATAATGGGCTATGCCAAAATTGTGCAACCACATGTCTCCAGTGTGGGCGTGGGACCTGGCTAATTAATTTGCAAAGATCTATCATGGTTCATCCTGTGGATGCAGTGGGTTTGTCATGTTATGACTAGTTGTAGTCCCACCTGGCATAAGAGGGGGGCACCCCATTAACCCGGCGGGTTTCTATCCAAAGGGGAGGATCTGCGAAACCTTAATGGGGGTGGACTACAGTGGAACAATGCATTGTAAAGGCCTTGTCATGTGCTCTAGACCTCTCACCAAAGGAAGTGTGAGGTGGTATCGACAGATGCCAAGCAAACTAGAGAATTCATGTCATGTGGGTAAAGTGTACAACCTCTGCAGAGTGTAAATCTATTCGAATAGCCGTGTCCACGGTCATGGACATGCTGGCAATGTCACTCAAAGTTAGCTCTTGGTTTTGGTTTTCAAAAGGAATATTGGCGCTGGTTTTGGTGGCTTAACCAATTTGGGTTTAGGCGGGGAGCCTTGTGCAGGAGGGTATCCTTCACCATTTTCAATGATGAATGCTATCCAACTGAAAATGGATTCCACAAAAATGAATTTTATCTATTGTAACCTGCCTTGAAACTTAATACTTGTATTTGAAATAAAATTGGCTTTATGCAAATCAACCCTAATATGCTTTTCATTGATGTATCCCTATGCATGTCATGCTGTTAATTGACGGGTGTAACTTGCGAGCACGGTTGTTGTGCTCACTCTTGCTTGATTCATGAATTGAACAGATGAAGACTCCTTTGATGATGAAGATGATCAACTCAATTAGGCCGCGCCCTCCAGCCAGTCACCTGCGGTGTAATGGGTAGACCATGTCTTTTGTTTTCCGCTGCGTTCGTGTGCTCTCGGTTGCTGGAGCTTGTAAGCAACCCTTGTAATCAAACATCCTTTTGCTGTTAATAAAATCTTGTGGATGTATATGTTATGACTTGTTTACTGTGAGAACCAGTCGATGATCTCTAGGGGCTGGTTTGGATCGCAGTGGATTTCAGGCTCGTCCTCAAGCCTCACGACCTCCTCGGGTTGGCTCCCTTTCGGACCTCCCCGAGTAGTGCGTGAAGATTGGGGAGGTCTGAGGTCCAACGACCTCCTCAGAGTCGGGACCCCAGATCTCCGAGTGGTTCTATCGGACCTCTCGGGAGGTCTGGAGGTCCTAGCGGGATGTCCTCTCGGAACGTCCTGGGAAGTCCCTTGCGGACCTCCCAGGAGGTCCTAAGGGACCTCTCGGAACGTCCTGAGGGTTTCTCTCTAGACCTCCCAGGAGGTCCTGAGGGACCTCCCGGGTGTGCCCTGGTCCGGGTCGTGACACTCGCTCATGTGTGCCTTCTTTTTCCTCTTCTCCCCCGCCAGCACCGCCACCCATCTCCTTCCCCAGCACCGGCCATCGCTCAGCCTTGCTCCCCCACTGCCATGGGCCACCTCGAAGAGTGCCGCCACCACCAATTGACTCCTCACGGTCTTGGGGACCCATTTTTGCCGCCAACGCTACCTCCCAGGCCACCGCTCGCTGTCGCCGTAGCCTCCTCAGTTTCCTCTGCTCTGCTCTGCTCTGCTCTCTCTCTCTCTCTCTCTCTCTCTCTCTCTCTATCTATGACTGTCATGTCAGCGAAATTTGGTGACATACAAAACCACCTCCATGTCAGCAAAACCGCCCCTTCAAACCGGCATGAGGGGTTTAGTGACCGGATTTCGTAAATTTGAGGGGTTAAAAAACCGGTTTTAAAGTTTAGAGAGTCAACCAAACTTTTATGAAAATTGGAGAGAGTAGAATAGACTTATTCCTTCAAAAAAGACACTGGAACCTGACCTGACAGTGTGAGATGACCATGAGCTGAGCTGATGATTCCTTGCTAGCAGGGGTTGGTTTATTCGTGGTCGATGCTGCATGTGGGTCCAGAAGAAGAGGCTACTATGCTAGTGCCATTTGTAGTAGTATACTCACTAACAAATCATCATTTCGGGATGGAATGGAATAAAGAGAATGGGAAGGCACGCACGCAGAGGCTGATGATCGACTCGATGTTGCAGCTGTGTTTGCGCGTGTTGGATCCTTAGTGCTGGTGGTGGCCACCACCTCTCTTGTTAACTGGTGGTCAAGCACGGTGACAGCATGCACATCATCAAGTGCGCCGATGTGAAATTAAACACGTACGTACGCATCATTTAGCAATTCTAATCTGCAATGAGATCTCTTACACACTACTTACTATCGATTTCACTTGTGCGCAGGAACAATATGGTTGAGTTCTATGCATGAACTGACAATGGCACTGAGAAGACCAGGAATGGATGGAACTGTATGTCAGTGGATCACTGCGTCATACATTAGTAGCTACTCGATCTGCACTGCGTGTGTGGAAACGCAAATGGAGATCAAGATTGGCCAAAGATGACTTGTGGTGTTGTTGCCGCTTTGCAAGGAGGAGGAGGAGGTATCATGCTTGCTCCTTGAGAATATGCCGGCCGGGGGAGCAAGCTGAGGGGTCACCTGACCCTTTATTCGCACCAGGGAACGATCGATAGTGCTCGATGCATCCAACATTATAGTATGAATCTCTTGTAGCCCAAGCTTTTGCTAGGCAGACAGAAAGGGCCTCTTCGATCGATCTCCATGTTCACCTCACTATCTACCTATAATGTCATGATACTACTGTACCGTACTGTGTTCACACCCACTGCCACTGGTCATGCATGCATCAAGTTCCTAGCTAGCTAGTGCCCCTTTTGACTCCCTCAGACCATCTACAATAGTTTGTTTCTTAACTTGTTACTAAAAGGAGAGAGAGTACTCAATCTAATAAAAAGAAACAACCATTCCAATGGATTGTTTCTTAAGCTTATATCTAAAATTTTAATTGCTACAAGTTTGTTGGTAGGCAGTGGGACCAACAAAATAAGTGTTTAGGTAACAACTAAGCCTCCAATAGAGTTTTTTGTTGTTTCTTATGTCTTGGTATTAACAATCTGATAGTTTCTTCATGTAGAAACAGCTTCACATTCTCTCATTATCTTCTCTTCTCCACATCATCTAAAAGCTGATGTGACAACCTCTTAGAAACAGCTGAGATATATTGTTGTAGATGCTCTCAAGAATGCCAACATCCTAGCGCATGCATGCTCCATGGAATTTTCCATTTTGCAATAACCCAAGACATGCAGCTGGTTGGGTAAGTGGGTGGAGTCCGGTCAGAAACTGAAACTGAGGGCATGGAATATTTAGGGAAATTACACACTGTATATATCGATAAGTCAAAGGTTATATATATATATATATATGTGTGTGTGTGTGTGTGTGTGAGTGTGTGTGTGTGTGTGTAAAGGTTACAGTGTGAATCAGGAATCGAAGAGTCTAACACCCCCCCGCAGTTGGAGTGTCGGCGGAGCGGACGTTAAAACTAGACCGGAATTCGGTGAAGACAGAAGTAGGTAGCCCTTTGGTGAAGGTGTTGGCGTACTGAGATGTCGTCAGAACGTGAAGAATGCCAACATCGCCAAGACCAACTCGTTCCCGAACGAAGTGAAGGTCAATCTCAACATGTTTACGAAGTGAAGGTCAATCTCAACATGTTTAGTGCGCTGATGTTGCACCAGATTTGTTGAGAGATATACCGCGCTGACATTGTCGCAGTAGACGAGGGCTGTGAAGCTCCTAAAGAAGTTGACCTAGCCAGCCTCAGCCTCAGCAACAGTCGGATCAGCCACAGAAGTGCTATCAGCAGAGGAGACCTTGGAGTGAGTGTCGACAAGGGTTCTGCAAGGCTTGCAAGCGGTCATGCCGGCGCGGTCCAGATGTCTAGAGTATACTGCGTGAAATATTTAGGGCAATTACATACTGTATGTATTGATAAGCCAAAAGGTTACATATATAGATCAAAAGGTTATAGTGTGGACCAAAAACCAAAGAGTCTTACACTAAATGTAGACGAGGAACTGAAGAGTCTAACACTACCAGAAACCGAAGAGTCTAACAGAAACTATGCTTCGAGCTCATGGAAAGAGAGGGGACGGAGAAGAATGGGCACTTTAATTGTGTTGTGTACAGCAACAGAAGAAGAAAAATCAAGAGCTGAAAACCAGGTTACGGTCAATAATTTTTCCTAGGTCATTCTGGTTAACAACAAGCACGTACAAACCAGTAGCGCTACGCAAAGAAGGACGACGCGTTTCAGATAGCAGTGGTCACTCTGCTCCCCCTCCGGAGAGACAGATAAAAGTAGAGCCACCACCACCAGAGTGGAAAGGCCAAAATACAGGAGATTTTCAACGTGCGTACTGAAAACCGAGAGCATGCAGTGCAGAGGAGCAACATACGTACATATAACATACGCATGCAGTGATATGGTACTAGCTAGCTGCTGAATGACTGCATGCTTCCAACACGATCGATCGAATTAAACGACCGATGGCACGGATCGTACGTGACGTCGAGCAGTTAGCCAACGAGGTCGCCCAGGATGTGCCCTCCAAACTGCTGCTGCTGGTGGTAGGAGACATCGCGCCGGAGTCCCAGCGTCAGGGACACCGCGCCCAACCCTCCCATGTCCGCCGCGCCGGCAAACGGCGCGGCCCCGAAGCTCATCATCAGCTGCCCGCCCCCACCAACCTGAATGCCCATCGGCGGCGGCGCCACGTCCAGGCATTGTTCCAGCATCTGCTGCTGGTGACCGCCCGCGGCCACGGGAAGTGGGAGCGGCCCCGCGGTGTGGTTGGACAAGGCGGCGGCGCCAGGATTGGAGCGGTCTGACGAGGCGTTTGCGTTAGCCGAGCCGCGGGTCTCCAGCATGTGAATCTCCTCCACCATGGGCTTCCACAGCCGAACGCGCGCGTTGATGAACCAGTTGGACACCTGCATGCATATATATATTGGAGCAGCCTGCCAGAGCCGATCGATCGGGTAATACTAAAAATTCAACAAGGAAATACCAATCGTCGTATGATTAATTGGCCACTTTTCTCTCTGTATATAAATCATCATAATTAAAGGGGGGCAGATTGTGCAAAAGATGACAGGTGTGTATATATGTTCATCAAAGACAAGCAATCTGTATTATCGCATATCTACGAAAGCGGCCGTTCATTACAACAACAAAAAGAAAAAACCATGCATATACATAAGCCAGCCCATACCTGGTTCCGAGAAAGACCGGTCTGAGCAGCCAGCATGTGCTTATCTGCATCGGTTGGATACCTGAAATCAACATCCAAAACAACCTCATTACTTGAGTTTCATGCTGGCTACTTTTTACACAAAATAACTCCAAGCAAACAAATCGGGCAAAAAAAAAATGCAGAGGAAATTAATTGATGCTTACGGGTGAAGAAAATGGTCGAAGAGCCAGGCCCTCAGCACGGAGACCGCACGCTCCGGTAGGCCCCTCTGCGGCCTCCACACGGGGTGGCTCTGGTCTGTAAGCCCTAACGACCTTGCCACTGCTTTGCCTCCACTGCTGGAACTCGGCAGCGACAGGAGCTCCTCTCCCAGGAGCCTACTCATGTACTGTATCTGGCTCGATATGATGCTCCTCACGCGTCGGAAGTGCCTGGAGATGGCCTTGAGGACGGATGATGCATAAGGGGTGGCACAACCAAGCCCAGGAACCGATTCGAATGAGGACACCACCATCTGCATTTGTTGGTGATATTGCTTGTACCTTTTGCATACCTGCAATCCAATCTTATCATCACTTGGAATACATAGTACAGCATTTAGAAAAGAGAGAAAAACAAATTAACACGCTGTTCTCAACATCGATTGACATGAAAAATCCTCGATAGGAACGCATATATTCGTAGAAACATATTTACACATACTATATGCGATTATCGTAGTATGTAGCATGCGTTTAAAGAACTCAAATCGAATCCAATATTGCAAATCTGCTTCTTGTTGCAAACTATGAAGCTAAGAAATCCTCTTTATTATTATTTCTCTAGTATAAGTTTCACGTTATCATCTGCCAATTTGAATATACATTTTGCAACTACCATATCAGATGATACATGTCTCCACTATTCATATACCAATTATTGATCTACACCTGTGATCCCGCACAACTCCCAGGCGTTAGATTGGAAATACAAGTCCACGTCTACCAAAATGGATGAACTACCATGTAAAAGGCAAACATCAATTAGATCAAAACAGCACACATATCTCCAAACAAGAATAGTGGCCATAAAAACCGACTTGCACTTAAGAAATATCAATCGCCTTAAATTTAGCAAAACCGTTGACAGTGTTAGGTGTAGAATACTGGTAGTAACAACAATAGGGGGAGCACAAAAACTTAACTTCAGCTCAAAATTCTAAAAGAAAGGGTCAAATCCGTTGTAAACCTTATAATTAAACAAGACTGGGAATTTCTATATTGTTCAGTCCAGACTTGACCATTTTTAATTACCAATCCAGGGGCGTGGTCTACTGCTTTCAATTGTAAGTTTTACCGAATATAAGAAGAAATGTAAGCCAACAAAAATTATCTCTGCTGACTAATTATTAAGTACTGTCTCAAATAAACTAATTATATACTTGCACAGCCCTGTCTATTTTGCTACAAAACTTCCGATTTTGCATATAGCAATTTTTGCCACGTATTTTACTACAATACTCGCTTTTTTGCTATTTTTATCCTGAGCTTAACCCGTACCACAACCTAGTGTTTAAATGACAGGTCTTTCGCTGATTTAACCGCTTTTTTATTCGTAGTTGCAAAATTAGCTCCCGTTCGCACGAAATTGCGAAAACAACACCGTGGAAAGTTAGGCAGGTGCCGCGTGTAGGGGTGGACATCGAGCCAAGTCCTTGTCTTACCAAGTTTTTCCCGAAATTGACACAATTTAATTTAATATCATTTTATTTATAGTTTAGAAGTATTTTGAGAATCGAGCTAACGAGCCGAGCCGAGCTAGAGCGAAATATAATTTCATTAGAACTTGACTCATTTCAGTATTTAACCAATTAACGAGTGTAATCGGAGTAAATTTGAACCCAGCCAACGAGCCCTACTAACGTGCTTTTTTCCACCCTAGCCGCCAATCACCTACAGTGCTCGTGGACCGTAGCAGAACGGAGACACTACGGTACGAGCCATCGAGCACAGGAGGTATGTGTGCAGCCGTAGTAGCGGAGATGTCGTGCTCTCAAACCGCGGCAGAAAACTTACGGCGCTCCCAGTCCACGCAACACACATGCATGCAAGGCTGTTTATGCTTGGACCAGCTACTCCGAGAACGGGAAGCACGGTACGTGACCTCTCCCGTCACGCCGCGCTCACTGCAGGTTACACATGGCGGCTACCTAGTCTTCCGCGGTGCTATTTTTGTAATTTTGTGAGAACAGATACTACTTTTGCTATTTCGAATCAAAAGTACGCCAGATCAGCCAACTCTTTAAATGACAACATATGCAAAACAAGGACTGCTCCACGAAGTACTTTCGATGAAGACAAATGCGCTGACTGTAAGATTCTCTTGCAAGTCACATAAGTTTAGACATGAACAGGTGACTACATATATAGGTGCTCACCAATCACCACAAGACTACCACATATGAATAGATCATATTGACAGAACATAATCTGAAATGTTGCCCCTACTTGATCTATATGTATATGTTGTGAACCAAAAATGCTAATGACTTTATTACTAAAAATGACAGCATAATAAGACAAGCAATACTCTCCATGAACAAAATTAATTTCCAGAGAAATGGTAGGAGCAACATTAGGCAGCTAGGCAGGCAGGTCAGGAAGAATATATAGTAGCAGTTTCTTCGGCAAATTAACAGCTTGGATAAGAGCAGCAACCAATTCCTGCCATTTCATCTTAGCACTGCAAGCATCAAAATGTTACTAATTGTACTACATCGATCTACAGAGAATGCATGTGACAACATGCAAAATTATAAGACATATAGCATGAAATCACCACACGATCCAACACGGGCACATGCATACTCACACACATAACATATTGCAAAACATGTAGCAGCACTAACATGGCAATTCAGAAGTGACAACGGCGATATACATACGGAGCTTACTTAGTGGCGTACAATGAACGAATTAATTCCTGTACGTACGTAGGTACGTATAAAACAGGCAGGCTCACCTCTTCCTGCATGTAGAGCAGCTTGGCCTTCTTCTCCCGGAACTCCGGCCGCTGATGCTGCCGGTCGCCAGTGTCCGTGGAGCTGGCCAGCGAGGACGGCGACGGCAAGGAGTAACTCCCGCCGGCGCCGGCGCTCCGACTGGTGCCCTCCGCGCCCACCAAGGCGGTGCAGATCTCGTCGAGCAGCTGCTGCGCGGGCCTCAAGAACCGGGACCCCTTGAGCACCGCCGCATAACCCGTGAACGGGCCGAGAGGCCTCGCCGCCGCAGCAGCAGCCGCGCCCACGACGCTCTGCAGCGAGCCGCCGTACGCGGGCGGGAGCTCCTGCGGCGCCGGCGAGAGTGTGAGCGAGAGCGCGGCGGCCTGCTGGGTCGTGAACCCGCGGGCCTCGCCGTGCTCCAGCTTGGGGCGCGCCCAGGACGGCGACGCGTCGTACTGCGGCGTGAGCCACTGGTCGCTGGGCGGGGGCGCGACAACGGCGTCAAGGTAGCCGAGGTCGGCGGCGTCATCGTAGGGCGGAGGGAGCATGACGTCGGAGGCGGGCGGGAAGCGGAGCTTGTCGCGTCGGCTGCGCTGGGCGACGTGCGGCGGCGGGTCGGCGAATCCAGCAGCCGCACTCATGACATATGTATGGGATGGATGGAAGTGTAGCCGTGGTGGATCGAATCGATGGAGATTATATTTGTTTACTTGGAAGAGATGGATTAAAAGGAGAAGCGGGGATGGATGGAGAAGGGTGGTGGGTGGTGAGAGCTAGCTAGCTAGAATTAAAGCAGAAGATGTATGGATGGAGGAGGCCGTGCGGTTGGGGTGTGTTCCAGCCAGTTGGACTTGGAGGTAGGAAAGGCAAGCTGGGAAGATGAAGTGAGGAGGGGAATGGGATTGGGATTGGGATGGGATGGGGATGGCAGCTGCGCTAGTGCAGCAAGGTGGCAGGAGGTAGCCTGTACTGTAGCTAGTGACGAGGTGCCGTCCGCCTGAGTGTACGATGGATCTCTTTTCCCTGTAGATTGCTTGTTTTTACATGGCATTTCCTGCCTTTCGACTTGATCTCATCTCATCAGCGCTCTCTCCCCATGTCTGCGTCTCAGTGGCTCAACCTCTCCCTCAATTCCGACCTCACTAGTACTATATCTGTGGTGGTGTGGCCGTGGCGCCCAGCTGCTTAGCTCAAGGGTATGTTTGGCTTTTTAAAAAAGCGGTTTTTCATTAGGCTGTATGATTGGAGAGATTTGGTTGTCTGGTTTTTAAATAAGTTGGCTGTAACTTCAGAGATAAGAAATGTTTGAAACACCCTTGCAAACAGTAATAGCTTGTATGATACTGTTTAACGCAATTAACAATATTTAATGAGAACTAACAACAATAGACGATAATTAACGACGCTAAATGTTATTGACAATAATTAATGTAATTGATGTCAACTACCGCAATTAACGACATTAACGCCGTAATGAACGATGACTACCGCAATTGATCATATATAACGACAATTAACAACAACATACCCCAATTAACGCAATATACCGCCATTGTTGACGACAATCAATGTAATTAACGTAATTAAAGATAATTATTACAATAAACAATGATTACAAAAGTAACTATTACAACAAATAATTATTATAAACAATTATGGCAATAAATAATTATTTAAAATAATTATTACAATAAATAATTATTACAATGAATAAATATTACAATGAATAATTAATAAAATAAACAATAATTATAAAACATTACATTTACAATAGAAAAAAAAGGAGGAAAAAAAGGTGGTGACGACTAGGGCTTGGGCTGTCGTCGACAGGAGAGGGGTTCGGTGGCGGGGTCGATGGAGGAGGCCAGCGGCTCAAGGGAGGAGACTGGTGGTAGGGTCGAGGCCGGTGGTGGGGTTGAGGCCGGCGGCAGGGGCGAGGCCGGAGGCCAGCGACAGGGTCAAAGGAGGGAACCAGAGGCGAGCGGAGGCACCATATCCAGATTTGGCTGGGGCTAAGGGAGGAGAGAGGCGGCGGTGCGAGTGCAGGAAGGAGGAGGAGGGTGGCGCACGCATGGGAAGGAGGAGGAGGAGGAGGAGAGGCGACGACGCCTGCGCAGGAGGAGGAAGGGTGATGGTGCCGCTCGGGAGGAAGGGGGAGAGGGAGCGCCACGCGAAAGGAAGAAGAGGAGGGGCTCGGGGGTTAGGTTTAGGGTTTGGCTAGAAGAATTTTATGCGATGATAAAAGCGGATAATTACGTGTGAACTTGAGGGGTAAATCTGAAATAGGACTATGAAAACTGCCCCTCAGTAGCTTTTGAATTTTTCACGTATAACACTCATTTTAACTTCCCCCGTTTGGGACCCAACGAGGGGGTTGTCCTTAGCATATGGAGTAATAATGCAGTGTGTGCAGTGGGCACCTGAGACTGATCATCGATCTGATAATACAACCCATATATAGATGTATGTCACGACATGTGAGCTAAGGAGAGGGTGTTGTCCTTGCCATATGGAGTAATAATGTTCTGTGTGCAGTGCATTGCGGTGGGCACCTGAGAGAGACTGATCATGGATCTGATAATACAACCCATATATAGGTGTGTGTGTCCTGACATCTGAGCTGAGGTCACTGTATATTACTAGCTATCTACCTAGCATTGCCTAGCTAACCACTGTTAGTGTGCTGCCTGCCTGACCGGGGCTAGGGTATATCTAGTTAGGTACTTGTTTTACCTAGTTTTTGCTGAAATTATCATTTTACATTTTATTTATAGTTTAAAAGTATTTTTAGAACTGAACCGAGTCGAATTCGAGCAAAATCTAATTTCATTCGAAATTGATTTATTTTAATGTTTAACCAATTAACGAGTATTATTGAAGCAATTTTGAACCGAGCCAACGAACCTAACTAACGAGCTTTTTTCCCCTCCTTACTCCTTAGCTTATATACATCATGTGCGAGACTTGAGAATTACTATATGATCACGTGGCGTATGCACTCCATATATCATACATGTATGCGGTGCTAGTGCAGGTTTTTCTAGTTGATGTATGCTTGCTTGAGCTCTTTTAAGGTGTCTACCTCTTTAGGCGTGAGAGCGGCGACGGTGAAATCCTAGCTGTTGATAATCCAGATGTTGTTTTCGTAAAAAGAAGGTTAGCCCTTCTATACCTGGTCACAAAAAGAAGAAGAAAAAGATCTTAAATGGCTCCAATAATATTGCTCAAGAATCAATGACCAATTAATACACATTCTGGTCGTTCGATAACACGAGAATTTCGCAAGAAACCATTCAATTCACGCGTTCCAAACATGGACTTGGCATTAGACGCATTAGTACAACACATGCATGTGTACCGTGTACATTAGTACATACAACTCTTACATTTCATTCCTACTTTTTGTGAGGAAATTTCACTTCAACATGTCTTGTGTTTGGTGTCTTTCAAACATGAATTAGTTGAAATCAGCCTCCATGAAGTAAAACAATTAATTTCCACTTGGTATTTTAATTCGACATGTAAAAATACATTATGATTTGAAAGTAAAACAACCAGCCTTTTTTTATAGTAAAAATTCAGAACATTGAAATCTTAACGTCAGATTCGGGATCTTACTAGCAGGATGCAATGTTTTATTATATTCTGAATTTAAAATGCTTAGGGAGAATGTAATAGTATAGCAGTACGAAGTTGAATCGGAAAATAGCATTGCACAGTATAATTTTTTTTTTCTGAAACGGATAGCACGGGACAGTATAATAGTACAGCAAGTGAGCAAATGGGCGGCAGACAACGGGAGGGAACTCAGAGACGGCCGGGCAGTGCAGTGCAGTGCAGGGGAATATGGTGCTTTTTACCCCCGGACAAGGGGGAAAGCTAGCAAAGGAGGCCGGCGCTGCGCATCTCTTTAGCTAGCTTGCTATCAGCACGGCAATTCTGCTTCTGCACTGCATGAATATATCGCCAGACTCCAGTCCAGTGCAGTGCGTTGCAGTCTGCGCACAAGCAAAGCTGACGAAATCAAAGCTAGCTAACCAGTGACACCTACCTACGTACTCCTAGCTGACCAGTCTCCTCTCCTCTCCTGGAGCAGCTAGCTAGCTATGCAGGAAAAAGAGCTAGGTAGCAGAAAGAAAAGAAAGAAATATTCCCGGGCACTGTAGATATAAGCACCGCGCGCATGCACTTGTGCTTGCAAATTCCATGACCCCCTTATGCGAATGAATACGATTACGAATGACCTGACCTAGCTGCTCGGTGACTCCTCCTTGTCCTGCAAATTACAACCCAATAATCCATCCATGGTATTGTTGAAAATGTGGATTTTATTATAAGTCAAAGATCATAAATAACTAGTGATGCATAAATCGATACTAACAGCAAGCTACTCATTGCACTTCTAAATATACTCAATAAAGGATTTATAACAGAAAAGTTTGGTCGTAAGACCAACTTACAGTCAAGCTTGATGAAGAACACGAAACACTACAGACTCGATGCAGCGCAGACTCGATGAGCAATGCAGACTCCAAGAGAGGTCCAAGAGGATCTCCCGAAGAGGTCCAATAGGACCATAGTGTTCTGATCACCTTCTCTTGGAGTGATCCAAGAGAGGTCCAAAAGATCTCAGGGAGGTCCAAGAGGACCTCCTGGAGGTCTACGAGAAATCTCCATAGGAGGTCCAAGAGGATGTCCTGTATGTCCAGAAGAAATCTCCGTGGGAGGACCAAAAGGACGTCCTGGAGGTCTCTCCAAGGGAGGTTCAAAAGGGCGTCCTAGAGGTCTATGAGAAAACTCTCACTGGTCATGTATGACACTTGAATTGAGAGAAATGCACGATCAGCAAAAGAAATGTGAACTTGGTGCACGACACGTTCACGGTCGCGCGTCGCAAGTCACGCGATTGCCACACGAATAAACGCGCGTGCGTGCGTACGTGCGTGTGACTTTAGCTATAGTCCTCCTCATGTCACCCCATTACATGTATTACATGTATCAAGGGGTGGCAAGGACTCCACCTTATAAATTGCTCTCCCACTACTTGATTAGGCAGTATGGGACTAAACCATACATGTTTTGGAATTTAGGAATGAATGGGCATTTACAAATAATGGCCCAATTCTAACAATCCCCCACCAATTCCAAGCCAAGTAGCAAAGAATAAGATAAAGACTTTTGTGCTGAAGAGTTGTTAATATACCAGTCTTTCAGTGTAAGTTCCGTACGGGTTGAACTTGCACCTAGAATAATAAGATTCATCTTCTCACAACTGATGAATGAACTATACCTTGAATTCACAGTGTTTCGTGATTAGATTTCACTTGAAATATCAACTAATACTAGGCTGTCAAAGAACCAAGCCTAACCGAAGCTTTATATGATCATGCTCCCTTATCCGCTCATGAGCTTTGTAGAGAATGCCCCTATTCTCGTGAACTGTGACCTCAGTTAAGCTCAAGTAGGTGTATTCATTCTAGGTATCCTATAGGTTAATACATTTTTTCCCTCATTGGACACTAGAATACATTAAGGCTTTAAGCCATCCTCTTCCATACAGTTAAGAGTACTTTGTCTATCAGGACACGTGTACATATTTTATTAAAATGTACTCTCTTGTTAAAGCATCAACTTGTTTTTCCCATTGCCTAAGTCACGGGATCTCCGATCAAAAGGGTATGGGTTACTGTTGAGTTGTAACTCCAATGGGCCTCATTCCTATGTCCATGGACGCAACGAAAATTGCCTTCCGGGTTAGCCCCTTTGTGAAAGGGTCTGCCATATTTTTCTCAGTTTGTATATAATTCACATTAATCACTCCGGAAAGAGTTCCTCAGTTTTCTGACAGATTTACTACGCTTCACATGTCTGGAGGACTTCATGTTATCCTTAGTACTTGTAATTTTAATCAACATTGTTTGATTATCACAGTACATTAGGATTGCCTGTATTGGTTTCTCAACCAGTGGTAAGTCCTACAGAAGCTCTCTAAGCCATTCAGCCTCAACAGTAGCTGTGTCTAATGCTACAAGTTATGTTTCCATGGTTCACATCGTCAATATGGTCTGTTTACACGACCTCCATGAAACTGCAGCATCTGCAAGGGTAAACACATACCCACTTGTAGCTTTGATCTGTTCTGCATCAGAGATCCAGTTTGAATCACTATATCCTTCTAATATAGATGGATACCCAGTATAGTGAATTCCATATTAGGTTGTGCCTCTCAAGTAGCGCAACACTCTCTCAAGTGCTTCCCAGTGATCATCTCTTGGGTTAGAATTAAACCGACTTAATTTGCTCACAGCAAATGATATGTCAGGTCTTGTGGCACCAGATAGATACATAAGGGACTCAATAATTTGTGAATATCTCAATTGGTCTTTGCCTAATCCCTTATTCTTTCGAAGCTTAACACTAGCATCATAGAGAGTTGGGGAAATCTTGTAGTTCTCAAAACCGAACCGGCTCAAGATTTTCTCAACATAATGGGATTGGTTTAAAGTGATCCCATTCTCATTTCTAATTAATTTAATATTCAGAATAACATTTGCTTCTCCTAAGTCTTTCATATCAAAGCATCTAGATAAGAAAGATTTGACCTCGTTAATAACAGCAGTGTTCGTCCCAAATATAAGTATGTCATCGACTTACAAACACAAAATTACTCCTTGACCCCCACCATAACGATAATACACACACTTATCTGCCTTATTTACAGAAAAACCAGCAGATGTTAAAGTTTTATCAAATTTATCGTGCCATTGTTTAAGCGCTTGCCTTAGACCATACAAGGATTTGATTAATTTGCATACCTTACTTTCCTGTCCAGAAATCACAAAACCATCCGGTTGCTCCATATAGATTTCTTCCTCTAACTCTCCATTGAAGAAAGCTGTCTCCGCATCCATTTGATGAATGTGTAGACTATGGGAAGAAGCTAATGCAATAAGCACACGAATGGTGGTCAATCTGGCAACAGGAGAGTAAGTATCAAAATAATTCTCACCTTCTTTTTGGGTATAACCTTTGGTCACAAGTCTTGCCTTGTACTTATTAATAGTACCGTCAGGCCTCATTTCCTTTTTAAAGATCCACTTGCATCCAACGAGTTTACACCTGATAGGACGTTCAATGATCTCTCAAGTCCCATTAGCCATGATAGAATCCATCTCGCTATGGACTTCCTCTTTCTAATACTCAGCATCAGGTAATGCATAAGCCTCTGAAAGAATGTTTGGCACATCATCCATGAGATATACAATAAAGTCTTCACCAAAGGTTTTCTCAACCCTTTATCACTTGCTCCTTCGAGGAGTCTCTTCGACTAAATTGTTATCTTCCTCAGGAAAATCACAAACTGATGGTATAACACTCATTGGTTCGGAGATGGTGGTAGGTTCAAAATTACTATTATTCATAGTTTAATTATTCTCAGTTCGAGAAATACTGCCTGTAGTTCTCATAGGATAAATATCATAAAAAATGAAGCATCTTTGGACTCTATTACTGTATTAACAATAATCTCAGGAGTTTCTGATTTTACTACTAAAATTATATAGGCCGTGCTGTTACGAGCATATCCTAGCAAGACACAATCGACTGTTTTAGGTTCAAACTTTCTCTTTTTCTGTAATGGTATATTGACTTTTGCCAAACACCCCTAAGATCGCATAAAATTAACATTGGGTTTTCTCCCCTTCTATCCCTCATACGGAGTAATCTCACACCTTTTAGTGATTACTCTATTTAGGACGAAAGTTGCTGTCAGTATAACTCCCCCCCACTACATCTTAGACACACCGGTACTCTCCAACATGGCATTCACCAAGTCTGTTAGTGTCCGATTTTTTCTCTCAGTTGCCCCGTTTGATTGATATGAGTATGGTGGTGTAACTTCGTGGACTATTCCATGTTTAGCACAGAATTGGGAGAATTCAAGAGAGATATACTCTCCTCCACGATCTGACCTTAGTTTTTTTAATTTTCTTTTCTAGTTGGTTCTCAACCTTGGCCTTATAAATTTTAAAGTAATTTAAAGCTTCATCTTTTGTTTTCAGTAGATACATATAACAATATCGTGATGCATCATCAATTAGAGTTAAAAAATATCTTTTGCCTCCTTTGGTCAACAATCCATTCATCTCACACAAGTTAGAATGGACAAGATCTAAAGGTGCCAAGTTCTTTTCCTCCTATAACCCCTTAAAGGGTTTTCGAGGTTGTTTTGCTTGCACACAAGTTTGGCACTTTGATCCTTTTGACAATTTCATATTTTGGAATTAAATCTAATCTGGGCATTCTAGCAATACTATCAAAACCAATATGACAAAAACGAGAATGTCATATATTGGCCTCACATTTATTCAAACCAGTTGCAACATGCAGATTATACTCTAAAGTACTCATGCGGAACAAGCCTCCGCTCTCATAGCCTTTACCAACAAAGTTATCAAACTTAGACACTACAATTTTATTTGACTCAAATGCTAGCTTATACCCATCCCTGCATAGGAGGGAACCACTAACAAGATTCTTATTTATGGTTGGCGCATGCTGCACGTTCTTCAAGTGGACAATCTTTCTTGAAGTAAGCCTCAGATCCACCGTGCCAACACCAAGAACAGAAGCATGCGACCCGTTCCCCATTAGGACGGAGGAAGCCCCGACTGCCTGATAAGAAGAAAACAAGAAAATATCAAAACATACGTGAACATTAACTCCAGTATCAACCCACCAATCAGTGGATTGACATACTGAAAATACAATAAGTGGATTACCATACCCTCCTTTTGAGACCTCACCTATGATCACGTTGACAGCCTTTTTCTTTGGTTGTACACCATCCTTGCTCTTGCGGAAATGACAGTCTTTCGCCATATGACCGTTTTTCCCACACATAAAGCAGGTGATGTTCCTCATATCCTTCTTCTCAGTTTTCTTCTTAAAGTTAGTTGTCTTTTTTGGTTTAAAGACTTTGTTATTCTTGCCATATCTCTTCTCTATGACATTTGCATTGATCTGATTATTCTGACTAGAAGTGCTTGGTGCATCTTTTGCTCTTGCCTTTTCTTCCACATCAAGGACAAAGAATGAGATCCTCAATAGATATCTCTTCCTCTTGTGCTTTAAGCGCTGGCAAAACCCCGCCATGAAGCGGGAAGTTTGGCAACAATGCCCATGACCACAAACTTAGGAGGCAAAACACAACCCGGATGTGCAATCTCTCCACCAAGAATCGCAGCTCATGAGCTCAGGTAACTATCGACTTAGCATCGTCCATGTCAGTAGTCGAAGAATTGCTCACACATATAGAGCCATCGACCGACCTCGGCCGGATATTTGTGCTCGAGTGCATCCCACAACTCTGTGGCGGACTTGAAGTCCATGTACACATCATAGAGCTGGTCGGATAGTATGTTCAGTATGCATTCAAGGGCTGTGTTGTTATCTGTGTCAAAACGCCTGGTCTGTTCATCCGTAATTGGATATTGTGTATGGATCACCCACCACAGCCCCAAAGATATGAGTCAAAACTTGACCCTTGTTTGCCATGTACGAAAGTTCTGACAAAAAACCTCCCAGGTTTCATATCATCATAAGCACTAGCCATTGCTAGATAACAAAAATATCCATAAAGCACACATTAGAACACTAGTAACTGCTAATTAAAAACCAATTAATGCTAACTAAGCAAAATTTATCAAAGCCTGATTACATGTTGATCTTCAACTTTGACCACTGGTCTACAGCTTTAACCACGTTCTCCAAGGGAGGTCCAAGAGGATCTCCCGAAGATGTCCAAGAGAAACCTCCAAAGGAGGTCCAAGAGGATCTCCCGAAGAGGTCCAAATGGGACCACAGTGTTCCGACCACATTCTCTTAGAGTGGTCCAAGGGAAGTCCAAAAGATCTCTTAGAGGTTCAAGAGGATCTCCACACTCCAAGGGAGGTTCAAGAGAAATCTCTAAGGGAGGTCCAAGAGAAACTCTCACTGGTCATATGGGACTCTTGATTTGAGAGAGAGAAATGCACGGTCAGCAAAAGAAAGGTGGATTTGGTTTATGTTCACGGTCGCGTGTCGCACATCACGCGATTGCTATACGAATAAACGCGCGCGCGTACGTGCGTGTGACTTTAGCTATAGTCTTCCTCATGTCACCCCATTACATATATCACATGTATCAAGGGGTGGCAAGGACTCCACTTTATAAATTACTCTCCCACTATTTGGCTAGACAGTATGGAACTAAACCATACATACTTTAAAATTTAGAGATAAATAGGCCTTTCCAAATAATGACCCAACTATAACAGATATCTCGGAGAGGACTCTCTCAGTTGGCATCAATCAACTTTGTTCGGAACCAAACAACATTTGGATTTGGCTTTTGATCCCATTTCCGTACTACAATTCCTTTGGCAACCAAACAACAAAACTTGAATTGCAGCCCGATTCCAGCTCGGCTTGAAATTGAATTGCCCTCTATTCGGAAAAGCCCAGTTCAATTCAATGCTCCAAGCGGACCCTAACAGATTTCACGGGGAGGCAGATCCGATTCTGATCATCCGCGTGCACGTCAGTCAGGGAAGACGAGACGGTGGCACCTCATGAAATTGCATTGCAGGGAGGATCAGGGAGCAGACCCCAAACCGGAAACCAGCCGGCCGGCCGGCCTCCCTCCCTCCCTCCCAACGGCGTCCTCCAGACGGCAGAAAGATAGGGGAGCGGTGGAGGAGATAAGTGACGTCACGTGGCCTCCGGCGCAGCGGCAGGCAGAATCAGCTAGCAGAGAAAGGCGAAGAAAAGATACTGCGGCATCTCATTTCTGATTTGTATGCATCGCTGTCAGTGTCACTGTGTGCTCCAGTTTGCGCACAAGATCTTTGACAGCTTGCCCGGGACAGTGCTTGAATCAGCACTCGCAGACCAGATGATGTTGTGATGTGTGAAATGGTGTAAAAAAAAGTAAAAGTGGCCGGCCTCTCGGCGAGGGGAAAGGATAAACTGGCGCTGGCGTTTTTACCGAGGGCTCTCTGCAAGAGCTTGCTTGCCTTGCATGCAGAAGCTAGCGTGCGCGTTACACCACCTGACCTTCCTTCTTTCTTTCTTGCTTTGGTTTCTACCCCGGTGAGTCTGCTACTCCGCTTTCCTTTGTTTGGCTGCTTCCCGCTCTCCCTCTCTCTCTGTCTGGCTCGAGGAGAAAATTAAGGCGTTGGATTGGATGTTTGGATTGGACTCTTTGATCTCTACTGACTGGGTCATTGGATGGAGTTGCTTCTTTACACTGTCAGCGGTTCAGCGCCACAGCACAGATGGAACTACAAGAACATGATGGTCTCCACTCGCGACAGTTGAGTTTTCACTGATCCCTATGATTGAAACTGCAGGTTACGTACCATCTTATAGTAGTAATTAAGAAAGAAGCATCATTCATGTGTTTTTACATACACATAACTATTAAGAAAGCACATGTATTTTATATTTAAAAAAACAAGAGAAAATTGCACCGTAATTCCCTAAAATTGCGATGTTGTACCACTTTACTCTCTGAACTTGTATTTTTTACTTTCTCAGCCCACTAAACTTATCCTCGTTTACACTACAGGTCATATTCTCAGTTAGCTGCTGGAATAAATTGACTGTGTCCTTTCTAGCTGAACATGGACGATGATATGGCAAAAATGGTTTTCTTCCTCACAATTCCTTTCCCCTTCTCGTTCACCTCGCCTATCTCCCATCCCCACCTTCTTGTTCACCACCGACTCCGGTGAACCACTAGGCCATAGCTCACTAGTAGCCTCCGCTACCATCATCTCCAAACCCCCTGTACTACCAGCAACCATATCCATTGGTCGCCACTACTCTTTCATGCATGAAATCTCCACCGCAACCACATCCACGCCAATATTAACGACGCCACCAAGCTCTCCTCGTCTTCTTCCCCTCCTCTATGTCACTGCCTCACAGACCCGCAGCCAACAACAACCATCACGTGATAGAATTATGAATTGCATGCTAGTATAGCATATCCGTATCCTTGTCCTGTTTATGTATTTGCGCAAGCAACCGTAGGAGTGAGCATGCATGCATGGACCTGCAGCTATGGACGAACAATGTGGATCAGGTTTAGGACGACGTGCCCATCCATGAAAGCTAGAAAATACAGAGTAAGAGTCGTAGCTTTTGGAATTAAAGGCTCAAAATTTTGATCGTATTGGCACCTTTTAGCCTCGTATTTATAGGAATGACCGTCTCCGATTTTTTATATTTTTTGCAAATATAGCTCCCTGCCGCATGATGGCCGTGCGACAGTCTCTCCCAACTCGCCATGTCGCCTCGCCAGACATCCTTTGGCGGTGACTTGCAAGATGGCCACCATCTTGATGGCGTTGCTTTGCAGGCCGCCCTGCGGTGTCGGCCCGCCGCCCGCCACATGTCCCGGGATTAGGGTTTGGGCCGAAATTAGGGTTTAAGCCGATTAGGGTTTCAGCGCTGTTTGTAGGAATTTTAAAATACAGCAAATGAGTTCAAAAATTTATAAAATTTCATGTGGAGCCTCTCGACACAGTGTACTTGCTTGTGTAAATTTTCCATAATTTTATTCGTTTAGAATTGTTCTCGCAATTTCATATAAGTGTACTGTTTGTACGAATTTATAAATATAGAAAATGAGCTCCAAAAATTATGAATTTTATTTTGAAGGCTCCTCACGCAATGGACTTGATTGAGTACTATTTATACAATTTGATATGTGTTGTGGAATTGTCTCAAAAATTTAGGATTTAGGTTGCGCAAATTTGCATTTTAGGTTTCAAAAATTAAGGTTTCATGATTTCATGTGACTTGGAATGTATGGAAAACACCTGCATTGCAACTCCATTGGAGATGTTGATATACAATATGTCACAGGAATACAAACATAACAACCAAAAAATGTGTACAAATATAGCAAAACAAAATATGAATACAAATATACTAAAACATAATCGCATAAGAAGGGATACAATATGACTCACTTGTCTGAGCCACTACCTTTTGCTCGTTGCAGCTGCCTCCGCGTGCGCCTCGATGTTTTGTGTCGGGCATGTCCCGTGGAATACGTGTAACACCCCAAAATTTCCATTTTGGTTAAAAATAAAATTAATTATTTCCCTTGAGTTTCTGAATTTTCTAGAATTTTAAAAGCTTTTTTCCTATTTATGTTAAATCCAAACTAAATTATCTACAAATATTAAATACCAATTTCGAGTCGGAAGTATTTTAATTAGCTCCAGGATATCTCAGGGAATTTATGTGAATTTTTCCATTATTTTTGGACTCCTTTAACTATTTTCTAAAGTCTTAAAATAATTATTTCAATTTCTGAAAATGAAAAATCATTGGAAAATCCAAAAGTCTTTTCGGGCCGAATTTCACCCGGACCATTTCTTATTTCCGCTCGCATGGCCCGTTTCCCCGGCCCAAGCCACCTGCTCAGCCCGCTCCTCCTCCTCATCTTCCCCGTGCCGCACTGAGCGCCTACTGCCACGCCGGGCGCTCTCGTGTGCCACGCGGTGCCCTTCCTTTGCACTCGTGCTAGCGCCGCGCCCTCCCGCTCACCACGCGTCACCGACCGCCTCCATCTCCGCCCCCGGCGCGCCCGGAGAGCCCATCCCACATTGCCCGTACGCCGCCACCCGCATTCCCGCCGCTTGCCCATGTCACCTCCTCGCTCGCTCTGTCCAAGATTATTTAAGCCCAACCATCCCCTTCTATCCCTTTCCTCCTCCTCCATTCTCCCCTACTCCCATTCCCTCTCCTGGAGCTCCACCGCACAGTCGCGTCAGCGTTCACACCCAAAGCCGACGTCGCCGCCCAATCGGCCGCTCCGGTGAATTAACCTGGCTAACCACATCACCACATGTGCACAACCCTCCTCCACCCTTCCCCCTCCCCAATTTGCCCTCTCCTGAAAGCATCTAGGCCCCTAAAAATTGTTTTGGTAATTAATGACAATATATGAATATGGGACTAACATGTTTATTGAGTATTTATTTACAAGGTTAAGTCCCAATGGTGAATATGATAACTTGGAGATGCATACTAAAGGACAACTTGAATACCAATATGGTTTAAAGACAAGGTACAATTAGTCTAGGATCCTTTTTATGTTTACCGGCCTTAGGAGAAAAGGATGGAAGACCGGATTTTAGGTAAAATACCGTACTATTAAGAGGAATTACGACTAGTAGCTTGATAACATGTTCTTGTACCATTTGGATCAATATAGGATCATGCATGCACTTAGAATTGGATTTGGAAGCCAACTATGCTTTGTTAGGATAATCGGTAGTACCGATGTTGTGTCGGCGGTACTGCCGCTTAGCGGTATGATCGGGATGGTGGTGCGATACTACCGCAATCCGGTTGTACCGAAAAATAGTTGGCGGTACGTTATTTCCAGAGTGACACTATTTTGGTTTGGTGGCTCACCCTGTGAGTGGTAGTTCCGGAGTTTCTTCGGCGGTACTACCGCTTTGCAGTATGACCGCATCTCTTCAGCAGAACTACCGCACCCTGGTGTTACCGAAAAATCAGCGGTAAGTATTTTCCAAAGAGTACCCTTTTGGACTCTAAGGTAAAGCGGTAGTCTCGCTCAGATTTTTCGATATGATGATCGCCGGTGAACTACCGCATGATGCATGGCGCCAGTACCACGCTGAATTTTCCAACGGCTATGTCAGAGCAGTTAATGCTATTGTTATAGCCGTTCTGTGCGGTTAGGTGAGGTGCGGTAGTAGCGGCCATTACATGGTAGTACTACCGCATTTGCTGAAAAAGTTGGGGTTTCACCCCCAACGGTCATATTTGTTTGTGAGGGGTATAAATACTTTCCACCTGCTCAAGGACAACATGCTAGACTTTATTTACCATCCTTTGAGCTTTGAGTATCATCTCCACACCTCCAATACACTTGTGCATTCATTCTGAGGTAGTTGAGCCAAAATTCAAGTTCATTCACTCTAGATTGATCCATTGCACTTGTTTACCGTCAAGCGAAGATCGTAATTCATTACTCTTGGTGTTTGCCAAACACCTCGACGGCTTGGCGGAGTTAGCACGGTGATCTCTTCAAGAAGATTGTGAAGATGCCTGGTGCCAATTGTGAGTGGTTCGGTGTTCGCCATATCCAGAGCGGAGGAAGAACAACCACTAGTGATCGAGGGAAGGCTTAATTTGTAGAGCCGGCTTGATTAGTTCAAGCTTTCTCAATGTAGACTAGTGAAGACCGGCAAGTCTTCGATACCACGGGAAAAATTCCTTTGTCTCAATTGTGGTTATTTCTTGTCTTTACTATTTTCGCATTTACAATTCTAGCAATTATCTTGTGTAGAATTGCTTAGCTGGAATTGTATCTAGCTTAGACTTAGTTCGTAATTGACTTAATTTGTTAAATTAGTCAAAAAGTTTTAAAACCTCCTATTCCCCCCTAGTCGGTTATCCTTGATCCTACATCTCCGCCACCGAGGAGCCTTCCCCACGCCGCCTTCTTCTTCTTCGCCTCCGCCGCCATGGCCGCGTCTCCTAGCTTGCCCCCGAGACCTCCTGAACAGCTCTGCACGCTCCACGGGTGGCCACCGTGCTCGTGTGCACGCCGTCTCCCCTGCCGCGCCACCAAGCTGCCGGCGACGCCGCATGCCCGCACCGCCACCATGTTGCTCTGCCGGCACCACCGCCTCGCGTTGCCTCCTCGGGTTCCCGGCCACCCGCTTTGGCCCGACCCGATCCTCACACGCCCTCACCATGGCCGCCCTTGCCCGAGCGCTGCCTCCCTCCCTCATCACTCTCTCACTCTCTATGTTTTTCAAAGAATGGCAGATGGCTCTCAGTTAAAGTGTTTAGAAGTGTAGTTAAGGTGTAGATGGTTAACTAAATAATTAGTAGCACTACTACAAAAAAGCTAATACTGGACGTCTCATCACAGACGGTTGACTAAAACCATCTGTATCATATGCAATCACAAACGATTTTGGTTTTGCGACCGTCCGTGTTACTGGCTACGCTAAAAACCGTATGTGAAGAGGTAATATCACAGATGGTTGATTATGAAAACCGTCTGTGAAGTATCACAGACAGTTCTTAACAATAACCGTTTGTGATATTTCGAAATATCACAGACGTTTTTCAACAAACAACCGTCTGTGATACTTCACAGACGGTTTTCATAATGAATCGTCTGTGATACGACACTATATCACGGATGGTTTCATTGTGGAACCGTCTATGATAAGTATCAATGACGGTTCCATAATAGAACCGACTGTGATTAGTCTCTATTAGTAGGAGCCCGCTAGGGTTTGCGCTCTAACTAGTCACTGCCCAACGCCCTTACTCTCGTCCGTTCCCCTCCCCACCCGAGTGACCCCGTCGCCGACGCCGCCCTTCTTCCCGTCGCCGACGATTGTGACACCACGGTTCACTACACAAGACACTCGTACGATAAGAGTGTCTTATGTAGTGTCACCGTTGTCCCACAACTATGGTGACGCTGCCTTCCCCTCTTCCTCCTCCCACCAGCGTGCGCGACCCCGGCTACCTCACCGACCTCCCCCGACTACCTCTAGCTCCACCGACCTCGGTCTTGGCTACCTCACCACCCACCGGCGATGTCGATCGAGGTTAAGACAGATCTATTGGTTCGTACAAATAGACAGATCTATTGACATGTGCTGTTGGTATTCATGTGAACCGAGTTGCAATGTGGGCTACCTAGCTAGCTTGTCGGTTGATGGTCGGTTTGGACACCCTTAGCCTTGCTCTCTTTCTGTCTTGCCCTCTGTGATTGCTGGCTGGATGGATGGATCTGGAGGTGGGGAATGGGGTTGTGTTTGGGTGTGACTGTTACATGGTATGTTCCTAAAGACATTTTTTTGTTTTCGATACGTATGATGCGGGGTGTGCAGCTGAAAAAACACATTGATGCAACCTTAAGAAGTGGCAATCTGAGGGAGGCAATTTGGCTTGTTTTCGCGTGTAGATTTCGACGACTCCGGGGAAACTGATCTTTGTGAAGAATTAGATCCTCTAGCATACGAGCAAGACAGGTTACATTCTTTGATCATATTTGATCCCAGTATTTCAAATTATTTAAATTCTGTTTTAAATTATTATTGCATGCGTATTTCTATCCACGTTTGCTCCTGTAGCTAGATTAGAAGCCATTCGCATATTGCTAGCTTTTGCGACATCTAAGGGCTTTAAGCTTTTTCAAATGGATGTCAAGAGTGCTTTCCTTAACGGTTTCATAGAAGAAGAGGTCTTTGTCAAGCAACCCCTTGGTTTTGAAAATCCCAAATTCTCAAACCATGTGTTTAAGCACTCCAAAGCCTTGTATGGATTGAAGCAAGCCCCTAGAGCTTGGTATGATAGGTTTAAGAGTTTCTTGCTTAAAAATGATTTCAAAATGGGAATGGTAGATAAAACCTTATTCACTCTCAGGCATGGCAGTGATTTCTTACTAGTTCAGATTTATGTGGATGACATCATATTCGGTGATTCTTTTCATGCTTTGGTGTCTAGATTTTCAGATTCTATGAGCAGGGAATTCGAAATGAGTATGATGGACGAGCTAACTTTCTTCCTTGGTTTTCAAGTCAAGCAACTCAAAGAAGGTACCTTCATTCATCAAAGCAAGTAAACAAAGGACCTTCTTCGGCACTTCGACATGGGAAGCAGCAAGCCCATGTCTACTCCCATTGCCACTTCTACCGTGCTGGATCCTGATGAGGATGGAGAGCCAGTGGACCAGAAGGAGTACCGCATCATGATTGGCTCTCTCCTCTACCTCACGGCATCGAGGCCGGACATACAATTTGCTGTGTGTCTGTGCGCTCGATTTCAGGCCTCTCCTCGTGCCTTGCATCATCAAGTAGTGCGTCGCATCTTTAGGTACCTTCAAGACACTCTTGATTTTGGACTCTGGTATTTTTCTGATTCTGCTCTCTTCATTCGGGCTTTTTCTGATGCTGATTTTGCGGGGTGTGGAGTGGATAGGAAGAGTACTTTTGGCACTTGTCATTTCTTAGGCACCTCTCTTATCTCTTGGTCTTCTAGGAAGCAGTCATCTGTTGCACAATCCACTGCCGAGGCAGAGTATGTAGCTGCAGCCAGTAGTTGCTCTCAGGTTCTCTAGATCTTGTCTACTCTACGGGATTATGGGTTATTTTTGGATAGTGTTCCTCTTTTCTGTGACAACACTAGTGTCATAAGCATTGCCAAAAATCCAGTGCAGCACTCTAGGACTAAGCGCATTGACATTCGATATCATTTACTTAGAGACCATGTAGAGAAGGGTGATGTTGTGCTTCACTTTATAGAGTCTGAGCAGCAGGTTGCGGATATTTTCACTAAGGCTCTTGATTCTTCTCGTTTTGCTTCTTTACGAGGAGAGTTGGGGGTTATTAGTTCTCTTGGCCTGTTTTGAGGGGGTGTTTGATCTTTTGCATTCATTGTACCATATTGCATTTTAAAATCAGCAACTTGCATTGCAATATAAAATCACAGAGCCTTGATTATTATCCTTGTGTGACATGATTTCATGCTTTATACCTTGCCATGTCTTGTGCTAGTTTGCTAGGCTTATCATGACTTTCCATGTGTAGCTTAGCTTTTGCCATGCTAGCTCTATTTAATGTGAAAAACTTGAATTAAAATATGATTTGTTGGATCTTGTGACTAGTTTTGCCATAGTGATCCTCTTATGATTCATGTCATGTCAAATAGGCTAAGTTGAGTCTTGAATCTAATTTGAGTGTTAGATTGAGCTATGCTGGTTCCTAAGTTAAGAAAATGAAAAATGAGTTCTTATGTGCGGAAAAAACTGATCTCACCAATTCTTTCTCATGAGACAGCTTGCCACTGCACTAGGCATGAATTCAGGGGGAGTTTTGGATGACCTAGATCACTCTTTTAAGCTTCTTGCTTGGGATGGTC
This sequence comes from Phyllostachys edulis, assembly GCA_036346405.1. Lineage (NCBI taxonomy): Eukaryota > Viridiplantae > Streptophyta > Magnoliopsida > Poales > Poaceae > Phyllostachys > Phyllostachys edulis. The sequence goes on along the minus strand of CM070559.1, from coordinate 757,017 downwards.
GCGGCAAGGCTTGAGATCTAGCACATGGCTAAAAACAAAACAAATTGTGAAAGTTGGTTGAAGCTTAGGAGGCAGTTGTGGATGGCTCCTAGTTCAGGACTTGCTTTGCTAAGATAAAACCAATAAAATTTTTAGCAAGTGCTTAATGTGCTAAATTTCAAAGTGCTTGAACAAATTGATTCAACATTGAACTCATAGCGCTCTAAATTGACTCTTTTATAGCTTCTTGGTTCCATTTAGTTTATTGACATGGCTTGACTCATTTTTGGATACCTTTGGCTAAACTATGATCTTGAACACCTTGTCATACTAAACGATCATTTAATCTCAGATTATTGCTCATTTGGCATTAGCTTTGCTTTATATGATATGATATGAGATAGTTACTTCACATAATATGGCTTGGTGTAATACTTGTAGAGTCTTCTTGGATAATTTTTATAGCTCCCTTTGCTAAAAATAAATTAATTGCAGCCGTTCCATGTCATTCATGCTCTATTTTCCTCTATACACCTTGATGAATCCATTGTCAAAGGGGGAGAAATGATAAAAATGAAGAAATAGGGAGAAAATGAGGATCATAGTGAGGGGGAGTATCTTATTTGCGTTCTCGTGGTCTTATTGCCTCTTCTGAATTTGAATTGCAATTCTTGTATCCTCACAATGATCAAAGGTCAATTTGAACATTTGCTCTTTTATATGGACCTTAAGTGAGATTTTGAAATTTTCTGGAAATTGAAGCTTTCTTTCTTTCTTTTGCCTTATCTCACTTGCCTATGCTATTCTGGAGCCAGCTTGGTCATTTTCATTGCTTTCTCTTTCATTTGGACCAAGTTGTGCCTCTGGAGCCAGCTTGGTCATTTTCATTGCTTTCTTTGCATTTTTAAGGAGATTGCCAATGTGTTCATCAAGGGGGAGATTATGGATATCATGGGGATATGCTTATGATCTTTGGATAATGTTACAATTGGTAATGACATTATCGTTTTGTCGATTCACGTGTTTTCGTCAAAAGTTGAAAGTCTGTCAGGTCAAGTGCGGTCAGACTGGAGTTCAAGGCGCGGTCAGACCAGCCTGCGGTCAGACCAGCCAGTGAATGGCGGTCTGACCGATTTTGTGTTGTTCATCGGCCAATCGGTGGCGATGATTTTTGGGATAGGTCAAGTTCATGGGCTTCAGTGCATATGTGTTGCATAATGCATGTTTTCGCTAACGTGGGTCAAGTTATGAAGAACTTGTTCCCAGAATCGAGTTCTTTGTCTATTGTTGTGCAAGACGCTTGGAGGTCAATGACGGTCAACGGCGAGAATGATCGGGACTAAGCTTGGAGAGCTGAGGTTCAGAACGATCAAGGATGCCAGGTGAGGTTAATAGATTCAAGCATGGCACAAATTGGACGAAGGTGACCGAACGGGCAGTTCAGTGCGACGGGTTGGATCAAGCGGTGCAAGGGTCGGTGCAAGTGCCATGGTGGTTTCGGCGGGAGCCGGACGGGAGAGACTTGCCGATATAATGAGAGCCGTTGATCAACCTACACGTGGCGAAGTAGGCATTTGCTTCACCAAGATTGGACTCGTCTTCAGAGATGGATCGAGAAGGGTTATTTTGGTAATTTCACCAAATACTGTCTTGGTAACCTTTTGGCTAAACCACGGTGCGAGACGACGCATGGAGAAGTGGTTTAGGTCAAGAAGAGATGAAGACAACACTTTAAAATACGTGCGTGTGTGACCCGTTTGTGTGTGGGCTTAACGGGAGCCATTAGGGTTTACTCTTCTAGAAGCTAGACCTCCACTATAAATAGGGGTGGTTGCTGTCCAGCACCCTTAAGCACTTCATTTGGAAAACCCTAGTTTTGTTTTAGGGACTTAGAGAGGAAAGGAGAGGCTTAGGGTTCTAGAGAGATGAGTTGAGTGTGTGCTCATGGATTGAGCTATTGTCCTCCTGGATGGAGTGGCTGTAAACCTTCTACAATCTTCAATCCATGCATGATTTCTCAAAGATGAGTCTATTTGTGTTCTTCCTCTTTCTTTAGTGATTTTGAGTCTTTCTTTGATCGACGAGTTTTCTATTGGTTTCTTGTCGTGATCTAGTTTGCTGTGACATGTGGGAACACATCTAGGATCATCTTGATCATCAATCACCCACGAGCAAGTCTTTAGACCATATTTCGATTTTGACTCGGTTTTGAAGCACCTTTCGTTCATACTGAAAAAGATAGGAACTTTGGCATGGATCTTCATGATCCTCGCCTGGAATAGGTTCCTAATATCTTAGAGAAGGTGTGTCTCAAGTTTGGTGGAGTGTGGTCGTGTGGATCAAAAGTTAGATTGATTTGAGTATCGGTTTTCAGGTTGTCTGTTCTGTTCATCATCAGGTCTGGTCAAACCGATTCTATAACGCCGGTCAAACCATCCAGTGGTCAGACCGCAAGTTTGCCGTTGGTCAGACCGACATCCGGTCCGACCGCCCATTTGCCGCCGGTCTGACTGCCCGTAGGAGTTAAGCCTTTGGTTTGGTCTTTTGCTTTGGGGTAGATTGGATTCAACACAAGTCTTCTGCCGTACTTGTATGTTGATCTTCATAGCTGCCATAGCTAATGGAGTGATATTGGTGTTGAATCTAATTAAGGTAAAAAAATTAGGCGTGCTCCTATTCACCCCCCTCTAGACGCCTTTTTGGTCCTACAGTATCCTTTATCACTCTTGTGTGAATGTTATCTGACTATAAAATTGAGAATTTAGATAAATGAATTTTAGTTATAGAATATCTGCTTTGGAACTTAGTACAAGTATGTAACATCCCAATTTTTGGAGCCTTTTTGAAAAATTTTCAAAACTCAAAAGTAACCATTTGGTTCTGTCATTTGCTCAAGCTTAACATGGAATTTTGTAAAATTTGTAGATTTAACTTGACTAAATTGAACTCTAATTAACTCTTTTGGTCGATCACGAGTTGTCAGTGCTCTTTGGCTTTTGTTTTCCTTCTCTGGTTGCCTTGTGTACCCCTCGGCCTAGCCTTAGGTCCCAGACCTCCCCTGTGTTTGGATCTTCCCTTAGGTCCAAGCTCGGGTTTGTGTTTCAAATGTCCTTGTTAACCGAAAATCCAAACTCGGGTTGTGTGTTTCCTTTGGACCTCCCCGTGTCCTTTGGACCTTCGTTTTTGTTCCTCCGGTTCTACCGCTTGTTCCTTTGGACCTCCCGCTTACCCCAGATCCTCTCGCGGTTGTACCGTTCGATCGTGACCGTTAGGACCTCCCCTTGCGAGATCCTAGCCATTAGACCTCCTTTGATCTTGATCTAGACCGTTAAGACCTCCCCTTGCGAGATCCTAGCCGTCATACCTCCTTTGATCTTGATTTGGGCCGTTAGGACCTCCCCTTGCGAGATCCTAGCTGTCATACCTCCTTTGGTCTTGATCTGGACCGTTAGGACCTCCCCTTGTGAGATCCTAGCTGTCAGACCTCCTTTGATCTTGATCTGGACCGTCAGGACCTCCCCCTTGATTTGATCCGACCGCCAGGACCTCCCCTTGAGAGATCTGACCATCAGGACCCCCCCTTGATTTGATCCGACCGCCAGGACCTCCCCTTGAGAGATCTGACCATCAGGACCCCCCTTGATTTGATCCGACCATTAGGGCCTCTCCTTAAGAGATCGTGGTCGGGACCTCCCCCTTGATTTGATCCGATCGTCAGGACCTCCCCTTGAGAGATCTGACCGTCAGGACCTCCCCCTTGATTTGATCCGACCGTCAGGACCTCCTCTTGAGAGATCTGACCGTCAGGACCTCCCCCTTGATTTGATCCGACCGTCAGGACCTCCCCTTGAGAGATCTGACCGTCAGGACCTCCCCTTGATTTGATCCTCCCGTTGATTTGACCTCCTTGATAGATCGACCGTCAGACCTCCCCTTGATTTGATCCGACCGTCGGGACCTCCCCTTGAGAGATCTGACCGTCAGGACCTCCTCCCTTGGTTGTGATCTGACCGTTCAGGTCCTCCCGTGGTCTTTTCGCAAAGACCACCTCTGTGGGTCACGAACGCCCCCTTGTGAGTCACGACCCCCCTTGTGAGTCACGACCTCCTCGTTGGTCGCAACTGATCCTTTTGCAAAGACCACCCCTCTTGGACCTCCCCTCTGGGTTGGGTCAGCCTCATGTGTTTGACTGGCAGCTTGTCAGTTCCTACTCATTTTCCTCTTCCTCCCGTTGAGTACTGCCAAAGCAAAAGTCTTCAAGCATTTATTGCGGTTGCTTCTGCAGTACCTCGTTTCCCTCTTTGGTCACTTCCTTAACTTGCCCTATTCCCTCCATCACCTGCTCCAGTCGTGTGCCATTTAATGCGGCGTCCTCCTCTCAGAGCCTCCCATGCCTATAAAAGGACCCGAGAAAACTCATTGGCCCCTGTTTGTTGCCCAGCACATTGGGCCTCCTCCTTTGAGCTAGTCTTCCCTCGTTTAAGCCCTCCTTGAGCGATTCAAACTCTGGTTTTCATCTTTTCTGTAACCCTTCTTTGGCTCTTATTTGGTGAGTTCTTTTGATCTTCTTATTGGAGTTTGCTTTGCTTATTTTGGCTCTCTCGAACGTGTAGATCCCAGTTTCCCAGAGGAGTTCTTGGACCCGGTCGCATCAACAGAAGCTTCTCAGTTCTTCATCGAAGGCAAGTCATAGACCTTGATCACGTTGAACCCTTTTTTACAAAATGTATATCGTTTTAACTTATCATGCATGGCTTTTTGTATACAAATGGTTTTGGGAGTAGTTATATGCTCTCTTGCCAGTAAAGACATCCTTGGTTATTTGAGACATGCATGTTGACATGCTTCTTGACATCCTTAGGATGGGTTGTGTTGTTGGTCTCTGTTGAATACCAACATGGGTTCGTTTGATGCTTAGCCATGCTGTAGCTTGCGATGGTATCAACTTCATGATTCTTAATTGTTAAATATGACTAATGAACTATGGAACCGTGGCAATGCCGCTCGATGAGATTGTTGTGCCAGGACTAGGGTGGTCCTTTGGCCGAGAGGAACCCCAAATGTTTTATGCTTGGGCAGGATGGATGGTGGTTAGTGTGGGTGCAGGAAGCACATTGGGTTGTGGAACGACTTGCCCGAGCAGCCAACTAAGGACTTAACCCTGAACCATTGATTTGGGTCACCTCGTGCAATCACATGTCCAGGATGGGGTGAACCGGGTGCAATAATTAGGGAAGCTTGAGTCGGTTCTATGCTGATAGGAATGGTGCAAGAGGGGAGCCGGGTAGGCGAAACCTTAGCGAGAGTAGAACCGAGTCAAGTGGACCTTTGTAAAGACCTAGTGGTGGTCTCCACTTGATTCGCACGTCCAAGGAAACGTGTGTCGTATCAAGCGATCACCTCTTGTGGGTAAAGTGTGCAACCTCTGCAGAGTGTAAGATCTATTCGAATAGTCGCGGCCTCGATTATGGTCATGCCCGGAAATTTCACGCAAGGGGTAGACTTTTCTAAAGAAAATGTGGTGGGCTTTGAGTTGGTCCTGTGTAGTTTGGTGGTCCGAGCTGTGATTAGGGTGATCACAGTGAGGCTTGGTTGTGGACAGGGTGTCCACATGTGTTTTCAAAGAACTTACTTGTGAGTTTTCTTTCAACTTGCGCTTTGAAATCTACTTAATGTATCTCTTGCAAATGTTGCTTTCTGCCAACTAACCTTGCAGCCACTCCTTGTCAAGCTTTACATGATTATTATTTGCATGCATTCTCTATGACTTGCTAAGTACATTCAACGTACTCATGGCTTTGCGCCCTCTGGTTGATCAGCAGAGGAGGGTGACTTAGGAAGCACAATGCTCTATGAAGACCTTGCGACTTAGGGACGTCCTCCACTCGATAGCCTGTGGGGCTGGTCGAATGGACCCTGCGTTTTTGTGTTTTTCGCTGACGTGTGTGTCTCTTTTGTGTAGCCCGACGAGGCACCACTGTAAACAGCTTTGACAATAAGATCTTTTGTTTATGTGAATATTAATTTGTCTGCTTCATCTTTAGAATGTTGTATGGTTGTGATTCCATCTCTGTTGTGACTGTGCGAGCTAGCCATGGATCCTGGGACTAGCTCAGTGCGTAGAGGGTCTCGGGTAGGTGCTACCTAGGGCGCCAACAAAGTATTTAAAGAAAACATCGCTTTATGCAAAATAAAACCCAATAAGCCATCCTTTGTTATACCCTCATGCATTATAATCTGTTATTGGGTGTAGCTTGCGGAGTACATTCAGTTGTACTCACCTTGCTTAATTAAATTGTTGATCAGGAGAGAACTACTATGAGGAGAATGAGAACGTGGACGAGTAGGCTACGCCCCCAGATGATTGCTTGTGGTGAATCGTATGGTCTACCTTACTACTTTTGTTTTCGCTGTATTTTACTTTTGGACTTATGCTCCTTTTGTAATAAACTTGCACTTTTGTGATTTTATCGCGCATTATGGTTATGTTATCACCTTTTGTTTGAACTGTGTACTCTAGTTACTGATCATGGGACTAGAGTGGAATACACAGAGGATCCGATGTCCTTCGCTCCCGGGTCCGACAATACGTGAGCCGGTCCGTCGTAATACAATCAGATGTATGTGGACCAATGAGCACTTCGACCAGATGTGGTTTTCAGTACTTGATAACTTTTACTGACGATTTCAGTAGATATGGTTATGGCTACTTGATGAGGCATAAGTCGGAATCCTTTGAAAAGTTCAAAGAATTTCAGTATGAAGTGCAGGATCAACTTGGCAAGAAAGTTCAAAGAATTTCAGTATGAAGTGCAGAATCGACTTAGAAAGATAATCAAATGTCTATGATCTGATCGTGGAGGTGAATATTTGAGCCATGAGTTTGGTGATCATCTAAAGAAGTGTGGAATTGTTCCACAACTCACTCCGCCAGGAACGCCTCAATGTAATGGGGTGTTTGAACGACGGAATCGAACATTGTTGGACACGGTTCGGTCAATGCTGAGCCAATCTGATCTTCCATTGCAATTATGGGGATACGCTCTAGAAAAAACAACTTTCACTTTAAATAGGGTCCATAAAAAACTGTAGAAACAACACCATATGAGATAATTAGTTGCATGAATAATTAGCAACTTTATTTTTTTTTCTTATTTTTCTATTTGCAGTCATTGTGAACTTCAACTAATTGTTTAAAACTAATTAGTTAAGACAAACTAATTAATTATGACTAATTATTTCGTAACTAATTAACCTCGCCTCGGTAATTATACCTGTTATTCCTTGTTCTTTCCCTTTGCTAAATAAATACTAATTGCATATGTGTGTGTTGATTGCATGGTGCATGCAATCATGAATACCTACCAACCACTTGCTTGCATGGCTAGCACATGCAAGCATGAATAATTAGTTGCATGAATAATGGAAGCATGAATAATTAGTTGTATGAATAACTAACATCGCATAACATTTTCTTAACTACAAATTACGGATTTAGAACTAATTATTTACGTAACATTAATTTAACCACATAAATTCCAAAACGACTTAAATAAGTACGCATGGAAATGACAACCAACTAACGCATGGAAATGACAACTAAGTATGAAAATAATACTACGACTGATTTACTAACAATGCAGTTAATAAAGAATTTAGAGACAAGGGAAAAAATATCTGCTAATATGGCTGCAAATAATAGTGCTTAATAACGCTAAAACGTCCCCGAATATAAAATCGACAGAGACAACCGAGAGAGAGCGAGACGATGAAACTTAATCGCTCTTGCTCGCTATTTATAGCACCTGCAAGCTGAGAGAGAAACAGGAGAGAAATCTCTCGTATGCATGAATGTATGCACATACAGAAGACAACGATTAGACGGGGAGACAACGATTGGATGGAGGTGACGGGATGATGCGATATTTTTTTTTTGTGGAAAATGGGGAGAGGAGGGCAGATAGGAGGGGATGTGCGTGCGGGAGAGGTGGGGACGGCATGTGGCGGTGGCCATCGCACGATAACCGTGTGGTAGTGAGACAGATGACGAGCAAGAAGGGCTTGCCGTAAGGTGGTCGTGCCGTAGGAGCCATTTCAGACGAAAAGATAAATTCCTAAAGGCTCCTGGAATTTTTGGCCGATACGGCCGTTTTGGAAATCGTATTTGCAGTTATGACCAGACCGCGCGAGTATTTGCAGATTTTAAAATTTGGCGCAGGCCGGCGTCGCGTTCGGCGCCATGTGGCGCCACTCACCATGGCGCAGTAAGGCAAAGCGCCACGACCGACGCCGCCACGCCACGCCTCGCCGCCACCACGCACGCCGCCACCACCACGCCTACCACCACCTCACTTGTTGGCGCTGGCTGAGCATCTTGCATGTTGGTGCATGCCAGTACGCCATGACCAATTAGGTTAGTGGTTAGGTTTAGTTAGGGTTAGTTAGGGTTAGGATTAGGTTAGTTTAGTTAGGTTTTTTATTTTTTTCGGAATTTTAAATTATAGCAAATGATATCAAAAATTACGAAATTTTTGTGTAACCTTCGACATAGTGTATTTGATTATGTAATTTTTGTATTATTTTATTTGTTAAGAATCTTTGGATATAACTTTGCTTTTGTACGATCAATTAATGTAGTTGATATGGTCATTTTGCTAGGTCATATGCTCATTATGATACCGTGACATGTGCTAATTTCTTTGGAGATTGTAATGTGGCCCTTACGACCACTTGTCGCCAAGTGTTGATTGTAATGCTTGGTTCATGCATTTGCCAAAACTTTGCAATCAAAGTTTGCATGAAATGTTATCTCGTGACTCTCTTTGATGATTGCGGTGGATATAAAATGATTCCCTTTGATGATTGCGGTGCATATATATTGGAGAGAGCGACGCGCGATTTCATTTCGCGATCGCTTCCTTCGCTTCGTTCTTCCGCTAAGTTAAATATCGCGATCACTCGCTCGCTCCTCTTGCCATTCTTTTCTTTTTCGTGCTCTTGCTCTCTCGATTATATTTCAACGTTATTAACCGTAAATGCTGCTCGCAGTAGGTTTATCGTAATTTTAATTTAGCTACATTCTTCTATGTTTAATTAGCCACATTGTCAATAATGTTCGCTATGTATGTTTTGCTAGTCATGTCTCTACCGAGCTACTAGAACAATTCTCGATGAGGACCACCGTGCAAGTCAGGCTCATCACCGGCGTGGATGGCCCTTCGCCTCGGGCGCCGCAAGGGAGGGATCGGTGGGCGCTAGACGATCGTTACGCCCCGATCCTCCGGGAGACGGGCTTGTTGCCCTTTGCGAGGATGGTGTCCTTCCAACGTGGGTTCACCCTAGACGGCAGCCTGTTGTCCGCACTTGTGGACCGGTGGAGGCCCGAGACGCACACCTTCCATTTTCGGTGGGGTGAGATGACGATCACCCTAGAGGACGTCTCGTTCTTGACTGGTCTCCCGATCCGGGGTGTGCCGCTTGTTCCGGACCCTCCGAGAGCGGACTGGAAGGTCAGGTTGGAGCAGCGGTTTGGCCAACCTCTGCCGGAGGGTGCACGTGGCGTCCCTCGGGCTTGGCTGAGGCAGTTCAGCGAATGCCCGCAGGGTGCACCTCAGGACGTCGTCAGGACGTATCTCGTTGCTTACCTTCTCCAGCTCTTTGGTTGGGTCCTGTTTCCAACCACAAAGGGCGATTGTTTGAACCCCAGCTTCATCCGCGTCGCCGAGTCTTTGGTTGACGCGGGGGCTGAGCCGATGCCGAGTCTGTACCGGGATCACCGTTCTTGCGCTTACATACCGAGGGTTGTGTGACGCCTTGTGTGGCAAAGATTAGTAGCAACTCGTCGTGTGCTACGTGCTCTCGCACTGTGGAGTTGGGAGCACTTCCTGTTGGCGGCCGACCATTGAGGCAATGGCGCACCCGCACCCTCTCCCACATGACCACATAGACGCGCCCACGATGGGCTTACGGTGGATCGCCGCCGTCGTCGCTGCTGGCCAATGAACACCGGCGAGGTGCTACTCGTTCTACCACAACGAGTTCGAGTCATTGCACGAGAGCGACATCATCTGGTGTCCATGGCATGCTGATTTTCTGCTCGCGGTTGCGCCGCACGGGCTGTCTGCGCAATGCGTCGTGGATCGATTACTGTGGACGACGACCTGCCACCTGGTGTTCTCACATATGGTGGAGCCTTACGCCGCGCCGTGCGCGAATGCGACGATTTTGTCGATACCGGCTCGTCGAACGAGCAGCCCTCGAGCGAGGCAGTACACTGTGAGTCAAATTTCATCCAAGTAATTTTTGCAGTCCTTACGTCTTCTTTTGTAACATTAATCTTTCCGAAAATGCAGGCAATCGAGGTCGGGTGGGCATATTTCGAACTGGCAAATGCACCAGCACCAGTGGATTGCGAGATGGATTAACAGGATGCACGTGGATGTATGGCATGAGCGGCGTCCAGATGACCTCGAAGTCAGACGGTGCGTACATGGAGTGGTACATGCCACGAACGCAAGAAGACTCACCATTCTCCTCCGAGCGCCAATGGAGGTGACATTTCGACGCACCAAGAGAGCTCTCCGCCGACGCATTTAATCGCCACGGCGCTTCAAGACATGACGACACCGTACGACACTCACAACCTCTGGTTCGCAGTTTTGTTGACGATATTCGTATTTTTTGTTAATGAACCTGTTACATATGTCACTCTGATTCGGCGGGCGGTGCGGCCCAGAGCGCAATGGACGAGGCCCAACTCGGCCAGATAGAACCCCGGTATATAAAAAGTTTTGAAGCACATCTCGGCGGAGATGAAGAAGATAATGAAGAACTTGAGTGTGGTCGCTCGAGGGACGACGTCTGCGCGCCGGGCACGAAGTGGGGGCGTGCTCACCGCTAGGTCACCACGACCTAGCGAGTCCCAGAGGGCGTCGTAGCGTTCCCGTCGGTCATCTGCGGGCGGTCGCCGCACGTAAGTCGCTATGTACAAATTTACATTAAGTTTTTAATTATGCCTTACGTGCCGCTAACATCATGCCGTTCTCTCGCCAGAGGTCCGTCGGGATGAATCACTTCGTCGTCGGGACGGTACATTACCGCCGCCTCTCGGTTATCTCTGACCGCACATCCGGAGGTACGAGGTTCTTAGTTTACATCCGAGTGTTTATTTGTACTAACATCGTTTCGCCTTGCGACCTTGACCCGTGGGGGTGATGGCCAGTTCACATCGACTAATGACGACGATACGGGCCTCCCAGCTCCTACCAGGGAGCAGTACACGACGCCAGGGCAAGGACAATGGCAGCCAGGGTTTTTAGCGACGCAGGCGAGCTCCTCGGGTTCGCCGCCCCGACGCTCAAGAGCGATGTCCTCGGGTTCGGTGCCCCACGGTATACTCCAGGCGAGAGTTCATCCGCGCAACCGGAGTTGCAGGAATCGTACCCCCAGAGTGGTTTTCTAGCCTCCGTCGTGGATGAATTCCTCGGAAGTGTCCCCCAAGTGGGCACGCCTCATCACGACGACATGTACGCCTACCGACTCGCTCCGGACTCGACCCTTGGTCCACCTCCGCCTCAACGGTCTCTCCGCCCCCTCCGAACCGACACGCGTTCTCCAGAGCGGTGGACGTATTCCACCGGTCATGCTCGGCGCAAAACAAGGCCGCGCACGCGACGCAGCCGCAGCAGGGAGAGAGTAGTGGCTCAGACGAGTGAGCCATATAGTATCACGTGTTATGCGATTTTCATTGTACTACATGCTTGTTATCGCTATTTCGTATGAGTGTCTTATTCAGATTAATCAATAAACGCATAAACTTTTTGTATAATGATTCCACTCGAAGGGACTCGTAACACTCGTTGTGATTATGAAGATGCCGTACAACATGTGGGTAGGTACTATTTAACGATGTGTGCTACTTGTCTCCGCTGGCGCCATAGCAAGGAGCCTTGTCTCGACGTCGGTGGGTCTCGGTCGAAGGAGCCTTCCCTTATCGCCAGACTCTCCACGTCGGCCGGTATGTCGGTCGTCTGCACCTCGCGATTGTATGATGTAAGTACATCGTGATAAGACAAAACGTAATAAGAATGTCAATTCTTCATAACTCACGCCGTCCATGTAGATTGCTCCGGACGACCGGATACGTTGTGGCGACGGGCTCACCCGCATGAGCCTTTCCTTGCCCTTGTCACGGATCGCCCACGCCGGGCCGGTGTGTCGAAGTCGCCCATGTCTGCGTTTGCATGATGTAAGTGCACCGTATAGTGAAAATCATAAGAAGGATGTAATTTCTTCATAACTGACGTCGTGGATACGGATGACGCCCGGGCGACCGGATACGCTGTGGCGGCCGGGCTCAGCCTCATGAGCCTTTCCCTTGCCCTTGTTACGGGAATGTCCACGTCGGGCTGGTGTGTCGAAGAGTCCATAGCTGGGTCTCGTATAATTTTGCGCTGTACATAACAAGCAAGACAGAAAAACTTCAAATTACGACACTGAATGACGACCGGACGAACTAGGTCTGTTGGAACAATCCTTCATTGAGTGCCCAGGGGTCTTGCATATCCTGCACTTCACTGTGCGGCTAATACTGGTACGTTGACTAGCATCCATGTCATTCCGGAAGCGCCGCGTCTGCCGTCGCCCCTTCCCTATTCTCTTCAAGTCCCTGTTGGGACCCCAGTGCACCATGTCGGGCCAAAGATCCTTGTAGTTCATTTCCAAACCATACGAGTGAAACTCTCCGCTCCATGTACCGAATAGGTGCTGCATGTCGTAGTACTCAGAGATGTATGGTGTAGCCATCTGCATTTGCGCACATGCCTTGTACACGGCGAGCATGGTTTGTGGAAGAGCTTTGGCTTGTTGCGGTGCATGTCGCCACATCACCCAGGTGCATGCTGTTTTCTTTCCCCTAGCATGACTATTGACGATTTACGCCGGCTTGATCTCGTACTTTACCGAGGCCGCCGATCACCCGGATGTCGTGCATTCGGCCTTCTCCATCTTCCGATCCATGTGTCTCTGCATGTTCTCGGACCACCGCTTGCCTTCGCCCATCTGCCGCTTGGCTGCGGTGGCTCTATTCACGAAATAACCAACGGTGCGAGTCCATGTCTCCTGGACAACCGCAGTGATAGGGAGCCCGCGCACACCTTTCAGACGCTATTGTAGACCTCGGACATGTTGGTCGTCATAACGCCGCACTCGCACCGTCTCGTGTCATAGAGGAGGGACCATTTCTCCAATTCAGAGCGTGGTCGTTAATCCTTTGGGAGAAGGTTATGGCGCTACTAGGTTGCTCCCTCTCCGGAGTGGACTCCTTGTATGTCTCGTAGTCCGGTGTTCAAGGTCTCTCAAATAGACTCAAACTTCCGTCGCCGGTTCTCGCATACACAATGCCTTGAACGCCTTCATGAGTTCTCGATCGCGAACCGCGTGAACAAGTTAGATGCAAGATGCCTCATGCACCACCGGATTGCACGTCGCTCCTTCGGTGAGATGGATCCATCCCACGCATCATGTCGTTGATGGCCGCCAACAACCCAAAGATTGCGATGCGTGACTAGGCAGACAGTTGGCGGTCTCCCACCACGGCCCTCTTCACGTTCTCCAAGAACCACGGCCGGTGGATGTGTTCTCGCCTCGACAATGGCAAATGCAATCGGGAGAAGTTGGTCATTCAGATCGGCCGCCACCGCGTGAGGATGGTGCCCTTGTACTTCCTAGTGAGAAAAGTGCCATCCATCGTTAGCACGGACGGCAGAACTTGAAGCCTCGATGGCACGAGCGAAAGCCCGTAACACCCTATCCAAGATGAAGTGGTTGGGCCCTTTTTCAAAGATCTTCACGGTCCGGCTTGTTTATGTACGCGCGGGGTTTGATCCGCAATCTTGTGAAGCAATTTCCGGACAAAGTTGTACGCCTCTTCGTATGTCCCGGACATAGTCTCGATGACTTTCTGCTTGGCTCGTCGGACCTTGCTGTAGCTAACTGGATAGCCAACCTGATTGACGACTTGACATCATCAGCTTGGGGGAGATAGACACGTCCGCCTCAACTAGGTGCGTGATGAGGTTTGCAACATATGCGAAGTCACGCCCGATGTCTTTGCAGGCTCGTGAGCTCGCAGTGGTCGATCGGCTCCTTGGCCGTGAAGACCGAGCCAAAGATCTTTGCTCGAGAGCTACCGACCTTGCTGTGGCGACCTTCTACTATGCACTTCATCTGCAGACTTTGGTTGGACCGGTGCACTTTCGGTACACTACCGATAGACAAAGCGCATCGTGCTATAGCTTGTTGCACGCCACCTTGTTCGAAGCGCCGCCCAACTAAGAGGGTGTCGGCTTCAAACCCCCATGGGAGCCTTCTTCTTGCGAAGACGAGCTTAACGCACCGCGATATCATCAAGTCTCGATGCCACGTAAGGACCACCGGCTTCGTGTGCGTCCTCGTCGGTACCATCCGAGCTTGGGTCGGTGTCCTCGTCGGACTCCAACCCGAGAGTCTCGTCCGGTAGATACTCGTGGCAGTCGATGCGGGCCGACCACCATGTTTCCGCCCCCTCATTTGGCACAAAATTAGGCACGGACTTTCCGAGGCAAAGACATTCCGTCGGCCGCCATCTTCAGCTTCGGTGCCGCTTGCCCACTTGTGCAGTGCCTCGGCATCATCAGGGTTTCTCGACGCCCTATGTACGAAATTGACGTACACCATAGGCTTCCCGTGAATGGCCGCCTCGGGCTGGGAGACAATCTCCATGTACTGCCTCCATGCTATGCTTCCATCCACCTTTACGAGCTCCCACACATAATTGGTGCAGGTGATCGCCTCAATCATAACTTTCTTCGTCCTTGGCTCCGTGAGGAACTCCCTCCGGATGCAGCTTCGCAGCTCGTGAATATTCATCGCGTGGAGCCCCTCCGCCCGGACCACCTTGTACTGGCATCTCGACAGGTCCAACCCATCGTGTCCGGCTCGTACAAGCCCATCGCCGTAAAACACAATCAAGTCTTGCATGTTCGAAAATACCTAAACCCACAACAACCACTAAATAATTACGACTAATTAATTAGCACTAAACTAATTCATTACTACTGAACTAACTAATTACGACTAATTAACTATCTCTAAACTAACTAATTACGGTTGATTAATTACCACTAGAAAATACCAAGATTTTATTTACACTTACTTGATATGTCAGAACGATGAGTACTAAACTAATTACGACTAATTAATTAGCACTAAACTAATTTATTACTAGTGAACTAACTAATTACGACTAATTAGCTATCTCTAAACTAACTAATTACGGTTCATTAATTACCACTAAAAATACCAAGATTTTATTTCCACTTACTTCATATGTCAGAACGATGACTACTAAACTAATTACGACTAATTAATTAGCACTAAACTAATTCATTACTAGTCGACTAACTAATTACTACTAATTAATTACCCTAAACTATCTAATTACGACTAGCTAACAAAGACTAACTAATTACGACTACGGTAATAACGGCAAAAGCATAACACAAATTACCCGCCTTACGAGGAAGTAATTAATCACCCTTCCGAGGAAGTAATAAATCACCCTTCGGAGAAGTAATAAATCACCCTTCTGAGGAAGTCATAAATCAAGGCCGAGCGTTTAGAAGCGAGAAAACAGTTACCTCCCAATAAAATTAATTATGTTACGTTCTCGAGTTCTCACGACGAGCGCAAGAACGAGAATCAAACGCAATTGATATGACCAAGAAGCGAGTGCGAGTCCCAGATTTATAGCCGAGTGGAGGAGAGTCGCGACCTTGGCGCCGAGAATTCCGTAAGCATTGGCGCCGAATTCTGGATGGGGCGACAGATGTGCGGAGGAGGAGGATGGGCGGTGGGAAAGATGGCCACCCCGACGCGTTTTTAATTCTCCGCATAACAGTTCGGATGCGTGGCGGGTGTAGCGGGTGAGAGATAACATTTCATGCAAACTTTTTGCAAAGTTTTGGTAAATGCATGAACCAAGCATTACAATCAACACTTGGCGACAAGTGGTACGCAAGGGCCACATTACAATCTCCAAAGAAATTAGCACATGTCACGGTATCATAATGAGCATATGACCATATCAACTACATTAATTGATGCATACAAAAGCAAAGTTATATCCAAAGATTCTTAACAAATAAAATAATACAAAAATTACATAATCAAATACACTATGTCGAAGGTTACACAAAAATTTCGTAATTTTTGATATCATTTGCTATAATTTAAAATTCCGAAAAAAATAAAAAACCTAACTAAACTAACCTAATCCTAACCCTAACTAACCCTAACTAAACCTAACCACTAACCTAATTGGTGGTGTATGGCATGATGTGTGCAAAGGCCATGCGCAGCGTGATGGCAGGTGGTGAGGGGGTGGGAGGCGAGGCGTGGTGGCGAGGGGCGGCGGCGTGGGCGAGGCGTGCGTGGTGGTGGTTGGGCTACCGCCCGCATGGCGAGAATGGCGCCGCCGCGGTGCGACGCCACGCCCAATTTTTACGCCCGGCTAAATCTACAAATACTCGCACGGTCTGGTCATAACTGCAAATACGATTTCCAAAACGGCCGTATCGGCCAAAAATTCAGGCTCCTGCTGCGCTACATTGCGTGTGTGTATATACTGTGCTAGCTAGATACTCCGTAGATAGAGTCAGGCTGTCAGGTGAGGTGCATACAAGGCAGAAAACAACAAACGGGTAGCAGCCGAGCCAAGCTTAGTGCGCTGTCGGATTGGACGGCCTGGATTCGTGCATGTGGTGATGAGCGACTGTGGACTCTGCGTGCTTTGTCTACACTCAAGGGATCCGATCCTCTTGCGTACTACGACTACAGTCCAAGGTGCTACAGTATCCATCTGCAAGCAAGAGGAGAGAGAAAAGAAAAGAAAAGTGAAAAAAATTCGAAAAAATCTAAAATAAAATAAATTTTAGAAATTTAAAGAAAATTAGAACACATGTGAAAAGAAAAAAATACTGTGAAAGTCACTCGTATGTGCGTGGCACACAAGGAATAAATCATTGCATAGATCTGGGCGACGCGAGCAAATGTAGGGAGAGGGAAAGAAGGGAAGGGTCCCATCTGCAACCCTGTGTCACGTGTGGGACCGATCAATGTACAGTGGAAGTGCCAGATGCAGAGAGCGTCAGGATCTTAATCGATCTTATTATGCGTGTCGCTTGCTTCGACGTACCTACTCTTTCTGCTCTCCCACTAGTCAGTACGTGGTGTGTAGTACTATCATCATCTGTTCATCTCCTCGAGACACTAGTTTCTGCTCGGCTTGCTTCTTGAGAATGAGATGTACCTTTCTTTTTCTCTACTGACCTGAGCTGCTACTAGGTGTTTGTACCAGTGTAGTATCTAGTATGTCTGTATGTGCGTCAGTCGAGCCTAATATTTCGCGGAAGGAAATTGGCGGGGAGTCGTTGGATCATGAGAGAGACCAGGAGAGGAAAAGTGATAAACGGTGATGGGACGGAACCTCACACTGCATTTTCTTCCATATTTCGCAGCATGTTGCATTGCACAATCCACTCGGTTTCATGAGGGTGAGAGACTACTTTTGGGCCGCATCATGAGTCCATCTGCTTGGCTAGGCTGGGCTGGGCTGGGCTGGTAATGTGCAGAGCAGATGATGATGGGAGCTGATGCGATTATGGAGGCGTCCCGATGCTACAATCATCAGTGTACCTGTGCTGTGCAGCTAGCCCTAGCTTAGCAGGGGCAGAGAGAATCTATCGACTGCAGAAACACAGAGACAGAGAGACGCAGCTAAACAGCCTGAACCAGCACAGCAGGTAGGCGAAGGCAGACAGACAGGTGGGCCCCAAGAGGTCAGGCTGCCTGGCTGGCCCTTCCCCTTTTGTTCAGCCCTCCCGTGACGCGCGCAAGATTCCCTCCTGAGCCTGAGCCTGAGCCTGAGCCTGAGCCCTGAGCCTTGGCCCTTACTAGCCTGCGCCTGCCTCATCGTCACCACCATCATAGGAGCTCTGCTCTGCTCGGCTCGTCTTCCTCCTCCATCTCTCACGCGTAATCGCCTCTGCCTCTGCGTGGCCGCGCTAGCCTCTTGCCACCACCTCACTCGGCTCCCGGCCCCATCGTCTTGCCGCTCCAACTTGGAGTCGAGCTACCTGCCAGTGACAGTGCTAGGTGAGTGAGTTCCTCATCGAATCAAATTCTGTTTCTTCCTTCACTCACTTATCTGCATGCCCACATCTTATACGATTATATATGTAAAGCTTTGACATATCTTTCTCCTTGCTCTTGTTTTCTTTCTCCTTAATCTTCTTTATATGTGCTTCTCAATTACGCGCGAGTCCTGTGGTGTACCGTGTGCGTACGGCCATTCAATGTACTTACATTGACAGGAGCTGCCTAGCAGCGCACTAGTAACTAAGGTCATAGTAACCTGTTGGGGCTTGGCTTGGGATAACCTACTCGATCAGCCAGCAATTAATTATTACATTTTCAACCCAATTCTCGATCCATGAATGAACGCTGATGAATAGGTTATAGGGTTATTTTCGATTTAGGGATCGAGATGCGTGTCGTTGAGCACAGCAAATTAGGCAGATCTGCATCCCCAACAGAACACCCACCTCCCTCCACCTTTGCACTTGTACTAATTATTAGTCAGAGATCGAGCGCCGTTCCGTTAATTTTATAATTATACCCTGCCCCGCCCCGTATCGTTTTCTTTATTTGTTTTTTACTTAGGCGTAAATAAGTAATAAACGGGCGGGATTGTTTGACCAATAATATGTAATTCTGTAGTCGGTCGGTGCATGCCCTTTAATTTCTTGATCACCTTTTTCTTTCTTTCTTTCTTTCTTTCTTTCTTTCATGCACGATACCTCCAATTGATTGAAAGGCAGGCAGCATCAATTCTTGATGAGAGGAAAAAGTCACTGTCCTGTCCGTCCATTAGAAATTTAGAACTATGGGGAGAGATTCTGACTACTGTGAGTGTGAGAGATAGTGGAAAGCATGCAGCTTAAATTTGTGGGAAGAAGCAACTTGGAAAGGGCACCTGACCTGACCTACTCCCCACTTTCCGCTGAAGCAATTTGGGAGGCAGAGAGAGATTGTTCCATTCTACTCCAGTCAATCTAGGCATCCTATTCATCTCTTCATCTCTCTCTCTCTCTCTCTCTCTCGCCCTTAATAAAGTTGCCAAATCCCTAGCTAGTAACAGTTGGATGCCAATTCTGTACTACTACTACTACAATATAGTACACACTTTCTTCCCAAGGTTAGTGCTGCTTGCTTTACCATCTGGACCTACCTTTGATTTTTGGGGCCAGCCAGTCAGTTTGATGTCCGGAACAATATCAATCGCCCACTTACATTATATGGCATCACCTATTGCCTATTGATGTTTGTGCTTCAATTGATGATTAGTATATAGCTACACTGACTGAAGCCAAAGAAATGTGCTTTTCGGCAGTGAAGGGAAATAGTGGCAACTAATGATTACGTACGAGCAAGACGATGATAATCTTCGCTGGAACTTCAACCCTTTCCATGATCCGTATGCCAACTCTGCTGCTTATTGCGGAGCAAACGTTCAGCACGATGCCGGTTTCTACAATGGCTGTTATGCCAGAGAAGGTAGTGCTGCTTTGTCTCGCTAGTCATGTTGTTGTCACCGGTTTTTATTTTAGTTGAGAGTTCTGCTGGTTTTGTTGCAGACATTGCGTATCACTCAAATGCAGATGAAGAGCAGTTGGGGCTACAAATGTGCCCCAGTGGTTGGTTTGATCCGCCTAGGAACTATTATTCAGGTACTTGTTTCCCAATGCAAGGTTCTTCTGATATATACCCGTTACAATTTCCATTCCATCATCTTGAAATGTCGGTTTGATGGAGGCTATGACCAAGGTGAAGAAGAAGTTGATGATATGGAACCATCCAGCTCATGTTCGAGCCCGGGGATAAACCCATACGGAGAGGACTTGCCACTCGAGCTCGTTGATGATTCTTCTGAAATAGATGGTGAAGTAGGCAAAAGGTTGAATCGGATGGTGCCTATCCGGGTAAGCTCAGTTAGTTGTACTTAACTACTTATGTTAGAAGTTGCTTTTTTCAGAAATTTCAGAACTTCGTCACGCTAATATTCCACTTCTTTGACAAAATTTGAAGTTAAGATTGCTCGAGGCTAAAAATACGTTTTGACCTAAATTAAGATGATCCCAGTCTTCCTGTTTCAACTATTTGATTCCTTGTAGCTTCTTCGAGTTACATATACATCCCTGCAAGTTCAGTTGCTTGCCTTTTGTAGCATGTTCCAAGGATAAATGGGGAGATACCCTCTGTAGATGAAGCCACATCAGACCATCAAAGGCTCATAGACAGGTTAGATGTCAATATGTAGCATTTGCATTACAAAGCACGCCTTCCAAAAAATAATTTATACGAAGATTGTATTATGCTGCAAACAATTGCCTGATTTTTCACAAGACTGCTTCTGTAGGTTGCGGCTCTATGATTTAGTTGAGCTGAAGGTACAGGGAGATGGTAATTGCCAGGTTAGTTACATTGTCTCTTTCACTATATCATACATGAAAAAGAAGCTTATTTTGTTGAGGCCACTTCCTTAAGATGATTTTCCTTATGTTTTCTACGAAAACTGATTTGCTCTGTCTTTTCAGTTCCGTGCGCTATCTGATCAATTCTACCGCAGCCCTGAACACCACAAATTTGTTAGGCAACAGGTCATAAACCAGGTCCGTTTGTTATTTTCTTGTGATAAAGGTTAAATTTTGGTTTGATGTAAATTTTAGCTCAGATGTATGCTTGTGTTTGTTTCTGATGCTTTGCTTTCAGCATGCCTAATTTAGTATGTGCTTTTGTTTCTCGTAGCTTGAGTCTCATCGTGAGATCTATGAAGGATATGTCCCGATGGCATTTAGTGATTATCTAGAAAAACTCTCACAGTATGCTCTTTTCTTTCGAAATGAAACTCTCGGGTTGATCTACATTCTGTTTGTAATTTCACTAACTAAATTTCCATGTTGTACCTGAACAGAGATGGCGAGTGGGGTGATCATGTGACTCTGCAGGCTGCTGCAGACATGGTGTGCATTCCTTTCTAAATAGTAATTCTGAATTATTCACTGCATCTTCCTTTTCTATTTTATCAATGGCATCATCGGTTGGCATGTTCTTCTGCAGTATGGAGTAAAAATATTTGTGATTACATCATTCAAAGATACCTGTTATATTGAGATTCTTCCAAATGCTCAGAAGTCCAATCGAGGTAGGAGAATTCTCCAGTACATGTCAATCCATGCCACCTTTTTGCATTTAGCATTTCTCATTATTTTAGGGCCAGCATATATTTGGAACGCCGAATCTTTTGTATTGTATTGCTAATGGGCTTATTACTCGTGCAAATGCTAAATCACAGCTTTGTAATTTTCAGTAATATTCTTGAGTTTCTGGGCAGAGGTCCACTACAATTCCATTTATCCTGAAGGAGGTAAGTATGTACATGATTATGGGAGTTGCGTTTTCTATTATCTCTTGTTTTTGAAGCAAGACAGGGCAGTGGTCAATAGTAATAATGTAATGTATGTTGATGACAAGATTTGGCATCTGTAAAAGGTTTTAAAAATCTCTTGAGAGATTCTGGTTTCAGAGCTATAGTTGATCGGCAGAACCACCATCTAAACGGTATGACCGTGTATTACTAGGCGGTAGTACCGTATGCCGTTCAGATCGTATCTGAGTTTTGTTGAAATTATGGTTTTTGGCAAGTGATAGCTAAATCGGTAGTACCGGCATGATAAGTGCGGAACTACCGCTTCGCGGTACTACCGCGAGTATATAACGGTACGACCGCAAGTCACTTATGGCTTAAGGCTATAGGAGTTCCGAGCCCTTACGACTGAGACCTGTCGCCCTTTAAAAGGGTTGATGCTGATTGTAAAAGAGATGAATCTAATCGATCAAATACCAATCGCATCTACTTTTTATCATAGCTTCTTGTAGTCCCGTTTCTCTTCCAACCTCTGTTGCTTCCTATTTGGCGAGATCGTAAGATCAATCTGTGCAAAACGCCACCGCGTCGTGCCCGCCTAGGTGCTGCGCGTTGGTGTCAAGATCCGGAGCATCTCGTTGCTGCCGCGATCGTCGTGTTGTGCGCGATACCGTTTTTGCGCGCAACACAAATTCGCGACTCCGCTGGGGTGGATCAATTCGGCTATAAGCTACAAATTAGAACTCGTTCCTCGAGCAAAAATCAAGAAAAGGTGACTTGTTTGCACCAAGCTAGGGGAGTAATATCTGAAACTATGGCCAAGGATGGATCTAGTGTCGATACCAAGAACATCATCACTCCCACGCTTGAGGATCTGCCCGAAGAGTATCGTCAGGAGTACGAACAACGCAAACTGGAATTTGACAAATTGATGCTATCATGCTTCCAGAAAACAAGGCAAGGTATTGTCAAAAAGGAGGGTGAATTGCCATCTGTTTGCATTAAGACCGGCGTTTCAATCGTAAGTAATGCATCTCTTTCTGAAGAACACATTGCTTTGATGATTGATCAGCAGGTAGGTGCTACTGTGGATAGGTTGCTATCTAGTCGTCTTAAGGCTATAGGTCTTGAAGCACAAAGGAAAAATGATATAAAACGACCTGTTTTGCTTGATGCTTACAATGTTAACGACGATAGCAACGCATGGTATAATTCCTTGCTTGTCAGCACATCGGCAGCAAATATACCATCTAGAGTCATCCCGCAGGGTATGCCGATGCCACAAGTATATAGCCGAACTAATGGGTTAGTTGCGGTTGATCACAGTACTTCATCCCATGATACTGCTATGCCTGGATCCATGGCCCTTGTGCCATCATGTGCAGATGCTACTGTGGTCAGTTCTGGTGTGCATAGTGCTGGTGATTATACTGCTATGGGAGGAAATTCAACGAATTTGCAAATACCTCTGTACCGTATTATAGCATATAGTGCACCTCCCATACCTCCTCAGGGTTCGGGCATTGCTTATGGTCCAATACCAGCTGATCAGTTTAACAATATGTCATATACACAACCGAACCAAACTATACAGTATGACACACCACAACTTACTGGTTCTAGGCCACAACAACTGGTCAGTGAGCCGCCTACTCGGCCTATGTCCGACACACATGTTGGGTCAGAAAATATTAGAGAACAAGTGGCTAGTATGTTTAGAGAGACATTCGGGGTAGAGTCTAAAGGAAGATCACATTCATATCAAAAGCCATACCCTGATATTTATGATATTGTGCAATATCCTAGGGGGTTTAGAGTTCCTGAGTTTGTTAAATTTACTGGAGATGACAATAGATCCACATTAGAACATATAGGTCAATTTATTGTGCAGTGTGGAGAGGCTAGTGCTATTGATGCTCTGAAATTAAGGTTGTTTCCTTTGTCTTTATCTGGCACTGCATTCAATTGGTATACTTCACTTGCACCTAATTCAGTTCACACATGGTCCTAGTTGGAGCAAAAGTTTCATGAATATTTTTATACTGGTGACACTGAGTTAAGATTATCACATTTAACATCGGTTAAACAAAAATACAATGAGCCTGTTGCTGATTATATTAGGAGGTTTAGAGAGACAAGAAACCGATGTTTTAAGCTAATGATTTCTGATAAGGACCTAGCTGATTTAGCCTATTCAGGTTTACTTTCTCACTTGAGAGAGAAGCTAGAAAACCCATGATTTCCTGGATGTTAGCCAAGTGTTACAGAAAGCTCTAGCACAAGAAAGCCAGATTAAAGAATCTAGAAATTTTCAGAGGTCAAGTGATAAAATAAAAGTAGATCGTCCTGATGTTCACATGCTTGAGTATGAGTCTGAAAATTCGGACGATGATGATATTGATGTTTGTGTGGCCGAATGAGCTTGGTCTTCAAAGTTTAAACCATTTGCTTGTTCAGCCTTAAAGCCGGCTTCACAAAAAAATCAGCAAGAGGAAATTAAGTACACCTTTGATGTTGCTAAGTGTGATAGAATTTTTGATTATTTGCTGCAAGAAAAATAGATCAAGTTACCTGACAAGCATGTTATACAGGCACTCGAAGAATTGAAAAGGCGTGCATATTGTAAATGGTATAATTCCTATTCTCATGCCACTAATGACTGCAATGTTTTTCGTCGATAGGTTCAATCGGCCATTAATGAGGGACGATTGAAATTTGCTGAAGGACAAAAAATGCAGCTAGATCACAACCCCTTCCCTATCAATGTAACTGATTTCGAGAACAAGAAAGTACTTATTCGGCCATCTTAAGCTGAATCTACAAAAGGCAAAAATGTGGTGGTAGACATGGGGGGCATAAGGATATCAAAATCTGAGGTGGTGCCAGTTGTTAAGCCAAAGATGATCAAACCGAAAGGCCCAGAAGTCGATCACTGGAAGGTTAATGGAGGTAAAAGCAAGACCATCAAAAGAGTTGAAAGGCTGAAACCTATATTCAAGGAGCTTCTAGTCAAATATGAAGATGGTAAGACCAGCCACAAAGCAACTAATCGGCCAAATAGTTTCAAGCAGCTTATATCACCTATAAAGCATGAGTTTGATGGCCGGAATCGTCATCGAGAAGATTTCCATGCAGCAGCACCTTATTCTCCTTTTGGACCACCAATGCCTGTCCCATAGGGTCTTCCTGTTGGTTTTCCTCCTTGTCCACTATGGGGTTGGTATGGTCCATGGATGCCACCTCCAATGCCTTTAGGACCATTCCATCTGGGGTGGATAGCACCCAGAAGACCTGTGTTTGATAGATTATCACGTCCTAATAACGACCGTTTTGATCAAAGAAATCGGTCTTACAATGGGAGAAATAATAAAGTGGTGAAGAAAGTGTATCGTGTCAAGGGCAGTGATCAGTTGGGTGAAGAGCCAGATGTGAATTCAAAGGCAAAAGAGCCAAGTATCAAACAAGAAGAGAAGTAAGCAACTGGCTACTGTTGTTTCAAAAATCAGCAATGGGAAACACATAGCAAGCGAAGAATGACCGCAGATTCGGATGCAGCAAAGAGCACGCCTACAAGGGTCATGAATAATACCATAGCTACAAAGACCATGACACTCGTTCGCTACTGAGAACAGACTACAAGACTACGGTAGAGCAAGCTGCATTGCATGATGGTTTTAAAGCACCAAAAACAATGGAGAAACTTAGGGGAGAATGTCCTTGCTGCCTGGGACAAAACCGTAGCCTCGTTGGTGTCCTCCTGGGCTTTCTCATTCTCAAAAGAGGAGGTTACAGCGGCTGCGAATGCAAGAACTTAGAGAGGCCAAAGCAGAAAAAATGAGAGATGAAATATTTAATGAGATAAAGCCCATGGTGCCTGTTCGAAAGGAGTGGAGGGTAAAGACAATTGAAACACCAGCTCAAGTGTATGATGATGATGAAGATGATTTGCTGGATTATGAAGGGTCTCTAATGATTAAAGATGACACTCCACCTCGTCAAGGTATGGATATCAATATGGTATTTACATTACCTGCGGAGTTTCAGATTGCTAGTGAGAGTGTTGCTCAGTTATGTCTGAACCTAAAGAAGCTATCTTTGAGAAGCCTGAAGAATCGAGCCGACACTTGAAACCATTGTATGTTAGAGGACATATTAATGGTAGGCCGATTTCTAGAATGTTGGTTGATGGTGGGGCTGCTGTGAACTTGATACCATACTCAGTTTTCAAGAAACTAGGACGAGAGGATAGCGAGCTCATGAAGACCAATTTGATGCTTAATGGTTTCACGGGTGAGCCTATGGAGACCAAAGGTGTTGTATCCATGGAACTTACTGTTGAGAGCAAGACTTTACCTACGGCTTTCTTTGTCGTCGACGTGCAAGGTAATTATAGCATCTTATTGGGTCGTGACTGGATACATGCAAATCATCACAGTACCTTCTATCTTTGCATCGATTTTAATACAATGGATCAATGATGACGAGAAGTGGTTCAGCAGATACATCGGCTTATGTTGCTTTGGCCGATGCTTCAGCTGATTGGTAGCATGGTAATGTTCAATGTTTAACGGGTTTGGACCTTTCTAGTTATGATTATCTCAGTGTTACCAAAGATAGTTTTGTACCCGTGTCTGTACAGCCGGCTTCTTCAGCTCGGCTTAACAATGTGGTGTTATAAATGAATAAAGAAAATAGTTTACAATGATTGCAGTAGCGTACAGAGCAATATCGGTCAAATAAGAACGATATTTGTGAGGCTATCGATGATTTTGATGAAGTAGAAAAGCTAGGGCAAGGTTTCTCGTCGGCTGACCCATTGGAAGAGGTTGACATAGGCAATGGGGCTACTCCTAGGCTGACATTTATAAACAAAAATATGCCCACCGAATGTAAGAGCAAAGTGATAAAATTGCTTAAAGAGTATGTTGATTGTTTTGCTTAGGAGTATCATGAGATGCTGGGACTTAATCGAGAGCTAGTTGAGCATCGGTTATTAAGTCTGGTTTTAGGCCTTATAAGCAGCCACCTAGAAGGTTTAATCCTAATATATATTATCGGGTCAATGAAGAAATAGGCCGATTGTTGAAGGCTGGTTTTATTAGGCCATGTAGATATGCTGAATGGGTTTCTAACATTGTCCCGGTTGAGAAGAAGAACACTGGTAAGTTGAGGGTGTGCATTGATTTTAGGGATTTAAATAAAGCCACCCCCTAAAGATGAATATCCTATGCCTATAGTCGACATGTTAATTAATGATGCTTCAGGACATAGAGTAATTAGTTTTTTAGATGGTAATACCGGTTATAATCAAATTTTTATGGCCGAAGAGGATATGTCTAAAACGGCTTTTCGATGTCCTGGTTTTGTTGCTTTGTTTGAGTAGGTTGTGATGACTTTTGGCTTAAAGAATGCTGGCGCTACTTATCAAAGGGCCATGAATTTAATTTTTCATGATTTACTTGGTGTTGTCCTGGAGGTATACATTGATGACATAGTTGTTAAATCGGACAGTATGGACCATCACTTAGTCGATTTATGTCTAGCCTTTGAACGGATGTGTCGGTATGGTTTGAAAATGAATCCACTCAAATGTGCTTTTGGTGTGTCGGCTGGTAAGTTCTTAGGGTTTATAATACATGAGAGAGGCATAGAAGTAGATCCCACCAAGATAGAAGCTATAAAGAAAGTAAAAGCGCCACAATGTAAAAGGGATATGCAAAAGTTTCTAGGCAAAGTGAATTATTTGAAGAGATTTATATCTAACTTGTCTGGTAAAATCAGCGCATTCACTCCCATACTTGGGTTAACGAAAGAGACCGAATTTACTTGGGGGGCAGAACAGCAACAAGCTTTTGAAGACATTAAAAGGTATTTGTTTACACCTCCCGTGTTGAGAGCGCCCAAAGATGGAGCACCATTTCGACTGTATATTGCTGCACAGGAAGATGTCATCAGTGCTGTTTTGACACAAGTAATGGACGGCAAGGAATATGTTATTGCTTACTTGAGTAGACGCCTGTTGGGAGCCGAGACAAGGTATGCATTTGTTGAAAGATTATGTTTATCTTTGTATTATGCTTGTTCCAAGTTGAGGTATGATTTGCTGTCTAGCATTTGTGTTATTGCCTATCAAACTGATGTCATAAAGTACATACTGCAGCAACCGATTTTGGGTGGTAGGATTGGAAAGTGGGTTTATGCATTAATAGAGTATGATTTGGCTTATGAATCTTTAAAATCTATGAAAGGCCAGATTGTAGCTGATTTCATTGTGGATCATATGATTGATAGTGATATAAAGCTGGTTAATTATGTGTCTCTACGTCTATGGAAATTATACTTTGATGGCTCGGCTTGTAAAGAAGGACAAGGTGTTGGTATTGTGCTGATTTCACCTAGAGATGTCACTTTTGAAACATCAGTTTGTTTAGAATACTTTTGCACCAACAACCAGGCCGAATATGAAGCTCTCCTATTAGGATTACAAATTGTAGAGTCCATGGATGTGAAGAGTATAGAAGCATTTGGTGATTCACTATTAGTGGTCCAGCAAGTGTCAAAGGTGTATCAATGCTTTGATGGATCACTAAATAGCTATTTGGAAAAATGTTTAGAGATCATAGCAACTCTGGATGATTTCACTATTAGTCATATATCTAGAAAAGAGAATGTTAGAGCAAATAACCTAGCACAACAAGTATCTGGTTATCAAGTTAAAAGGGGTAAATTGTTCATGATAGAAAAACCGATGTTAGAAGTTGCTACAATTTGCATGGCCGAACAACATGTTGGTGGTTCGGATATTTTGGAAACATCAAGTGTTGTTGACTGGAGAAGGCCCCTAATTAGTTATTTGAAAAACCCTAGTCAATCTGTTGATAGAAAGCTTCGGCGACAAGCATTAAAATATACGTTGCTTGATGGAGAGTTGTATCGCCGAACCATAGATGTGTTACTTTTAAAATGCTTAGGTTCAGATCAATCTAAAGTTGCTATAGGTGAAGTGCATGAAGGTATATGTGGTACACATTAGTCGGCTCATAAAATGAAATGGTTGTTGAGAAGAGTTGGTTTCTATTGGCCGACTATGTTAGAAGATTGTTTTATATATTACAAAGGGTGTGAGTCATGTTAAAAGTTTGGCGATGTGCAATTGGCACCTGCTGCTATGTTGCATCCTATAATTAAATCATGGCTGTTTCGTGGATGGGGTTTAGATTTTATTGGCCAAATACACCCTGCATCTTCTAAAGGCCATCGTTTTGTTTTAGTAGCTACTGATTATTTTACAAAGTGGACAGAAACTGTTCCTCTCAAAAACATGACTCATAAGGAGGTGATCAGTTTTATTTTGGAGCATATTATTTATAGATTCGGCATACCGTAGACTTTGACTACTGATCAAGGTTCATCTTTTATATCTCACCAAGTACAGGAGTTTGCCGAGTCACATGGAATCAAGCTCTTTAATTCCTCGCTTTATTATGCTCAGGCCGATAGTCAGGTCGAGTCAAGTAATAAAACTTTAATTAGGCTCATTAAGAAAAAGATAGAGGAACATCCTAAGAGGTGTCATGAGGTGCTATCTGAAGCATTATGGGCTCACCGTATATCTAAACAAAGTGCTACAAAGGTAATACCATTTGAATTAGTATATGGGCAGGAAGCTGTTTTGCCTGTTAAGGTATATTTGAATGCTTCTAGAGTTGCCGGGCAAAATGAGCTGCCAGCTGAAGTTTATCATAATTTGATGATGGACAGGATAGAAGAAGTTGCAGATGAGAGATTAAGAGCTTTGAGGGAAATTGAGAAAGATAAAATGAGGGTAGCCAAGGCCTACAATAAGAATGTAAAGGAAAAATCATTTTAAATAGAAGACGTAGTTTGGAAGACGATTTTGCCCGTTGGACACAAAGATAATAAATTTGGGAAGTGGTCTCCAAATTGGGAAGGTCCATATAAAGTTACAGAGATTGTTCCTGAAAATTCATATATAGTGCAAAATTTACAGGGAGATAGGCTGCTTAAAGCTCTTAATGGAAAGTATTTGAAAAAGCATTATCCAAGTGTTTGGCAAGATGCTTGAGGAGCACATGGCCGATAAGTTGTTGATCATCGTCCTGAGAAATATACATATGGCTGGTGTTTTGACCATCGTCCTGAGGGATAATTGATAATATTTTTGTGGTAAACGCACTTGTTTACCAAAAAACCGGGGGGGGGGGGACATGTGTTGATGACAAGATTTGGCATCTGTAAAAGGTTTTAAAAACCTCGAGAGATTCTGGTTTTAGAGCTATAGTTGATTGGCAGAACCACCATCTACGCGGTATGACCGTGTATTACTAGGCGGTAGTAACGTATGCCGTTCAGATCGTATCTGAGTTTTGTTGAAATTATGGTTTTTGGCAAGTGATAGCTAAATCGGTAGTACCGGCATGATAAGTGCGGAACTACCGCTTCGTGGTACTACTGCAAGTATATAACGGTACGACTGCAAGTCACTTTGTACGTAGGATTCCTTGAGACGTCCGATTAAAATCGAATGGTCCAGATCACTGTGAACGTTCGGACCGTCCGAACGTAAAGGGACTTGTGAAGCGTTCGATTGAAATCGGATGGCCCAAAAGCAGGTGAACGTTCGGACCGTCCGAACAGTGCCCAGATCCGACAGCTATAACATGCGGTCCGAAAGGCAAAGTCAATCTGGGCCGTCCGCGTGGCAAAACGTGGGTTTATGAGGTCTTTGAAGCGTTTTAGTGACGCGGTAGCTCCACAATATGAAGCGGTACTACCGCACAAAGGTAATACCGCATGTTTAATGGCGGTAATACCGTGTTCTTGGATCCACCGCTGAGCGGTACTACCGCAAATATGCAAAGGTATTACCGTGAGTTACTTGATCTGAAATGGATTCTTGGTGACGTCCGATTGAAATCGGATGATTCAGATCGCTATGAACGTTTGGACCGTCCGAACGTAAAGGGACTTGTGAAGCATCCGATTGAAATCGGACGGCTCAAAAGCAGGTGAACGTTCGGACCATCCGAACGTAAAGGGACTTGTGAAGCGTTCGATTGGCCATTTCAATCTGGGCCGTCCACGTGGCAAGGAGTGCATCTCTGAAGCTTTGGAGCTTTTTCTGTGGAGCGGTACGACCGGCTTATTTAGTGCGGTACTACCGTATTACGGTCGCTCCGGCTGTTACTTGGCGGAAACTACCGCGTTTCGCTCAAGATGTTTGATTGCTTCCTGTTCGGCGAGATCGTAAGATCAATCCGTGCAAAACGCCAGCGTGCCGCGACTAGCTCCGCCTAAGCACTGCGCGTTGGTATCATGATCCGAAGCATCTCGTTGCTGCTGTGATCGTCGTGTTGTGCGTGATACCGTTTTTACGCGCAACAATGTGTACAATTCATTTAACCGGGAATTGAAAGATTTGAAGCTGGTATTTCAATGGCTTACTGTGCCATCGGCAGATCAGTTTTGTGCTGGCCTGGAACAACATGCACACATAACAAATTCAGTTCTCAAGATTGTTGTTGCATGCTGTTTTGCAGATGCAGGCACTTGAATTACAGGACCGTCTATCTAGTTGCAGGGAATTTAACCGTGCTCATGTTGCCGTCTAGTATATAATATTCCTGCTGTCACCTGACATGACAGTGCGCTTTTCTTTGCATTGGTGATGCTGCAGATCGTCCGACCTCAGAAACAAAGAAGAAGAAGCGATGGTGGCGCTTTAGGAATAATAAGCACTCAAGGAATTAAGCAAGGGTGTTTGGGTATTTTATTTTCCTTCCGGCTATGTATCAATCATATCATGGATTTCATTCCAATTCTTTTCTTCCGTTTATTTCCTTTCGTTTTGCCGACCATTAATATTTGGCATGAATCGATCGAGCTGGTGTGTGTCTGCCTGCAGTGGCATATATGTATCATGTACGTCAATCACGCATTCCAGACCAGAGTTCCAGGAAAAGAGCCGCTTTGTCCTGAAAATCAGAGGAAATCCCGTGGCCATTTTTAGCTGGATTGCTTCGGTTCCAAAATGGAAGTGCAAACTTTTTACCTGTTTCTGTTGAATCCACGTGTTACTGATGTACATGTACTTTCTTTCAAGGGGAATATAATGTTTATCTCGTAACGGAATGAGAGTAATCAACAGCTGAGCTGGTCAAGGAATAAGAATTGCACGCACTCCTACCGAATTAGTAGGTGGATCGAATGGAGCAGCCGCTACGCTAGCCGATTCCAATCACAAACAAACAACGATTGCTCTCCCCTTAGATTATATATGTACTTGGTATACTTACAGAGGACTACCACCCTGCAATCGAATAAGCAGCTTGTGGGGAAAAATCTTACTTCCCTTCTCCACTGAAAATCATGCCCGGGAACAAACACTCCAAAACAGCCATGGGACCAAAACATATGACAAATAATATTTCAAGTACGAATTATCTGGTTCTCAAGCATCATACGGAGAGATACCTCTCAATTCGATACAATAATGATCATTCTTGTAGTCGCTCTAAATAACTGAAATTTTGTGATACAATGGCAAAACTTTGGTTGGCTGTAGATCTCCAAAGAGCCAAGAAAGAAGAAAACAAGGCCTCCAAATCAATCCGATAGACCAGCCCTGCTCCTCAGGTGTTCCTTGAATTCCATGATATCGCCTTCCCACCTAGTTACCGCCTGATTCTCACACACCCAGATCTCATGAGCAACCTGGTTGATCAGCCTGAAGTCATGGCTCACCAGTACCAAACCCCCGTCCCATTCCTTCAACGCCTCAGCTAGGGAGTCAATGGTCTCAATGTCAAGATGGTTTGTCGGCTCGTCAAGCAGCAGTAGTTGTGGCTGTCTATATGCCAGCCACGCAAAGATGACACGGCTCCTCTGCCCATCGGACAGATTTCTCATTGGCATCACCTGCGCCTTCCCTGACAGGCCAAACCTACCAATTGCAGCTCTCATCTTCTCCTCCTCATTCCCAGGGTATTCCTTCATCATGTACTGCAGGGCTGGCATGTCCAGGTCCAGCTTCTCAGCGAGATGTTGATGGTACTGCGCAATGCGCAGGTGATTGTGGCGCCTGACCATGCCATCTAATGGAACTAGGTCACCTGTCATGAGCTTCAGAAGAGTGCTCTTCCCCGCCCCATTGGGACCGACCAGCGCAATTCTAGAGTCGAGGTCAACACCAAAGTCAAGATTCTTGTAGATGAGATTATCCGGTGTGTACCCGAACTTGACTTCAACAAACTGTAGAACTGGTGGTGGGAGTTTGCCAACATCTGTAAAGCGGAAAACCAGAACCTGGTCCCTCACAACCTTCTCAGTGAGACCACCACGCTCCATCTTTGCAAGAGTTTTCTCTTTGCTCTGAGCCTGACGAGCGAGCTTTGCAGATCCATGACCAAACCGTGCAATGTACTCCTTCATTGAAGCAATCTGCTCCTGCTCCCATTTGTACTGCTTCATTTGATTCCCTTCAAGCTCAGAGCGGGTTTGAACGTACTGGTCATAATTACCAGTATATAACTTGAGCATCTTGTTCTGCATATGGATGATGTTAGTGCAAACTCCATTTAGAAAGTCTTGGGAGTGTGATATGACAACAAGTATACGGTCAAATTTCTTCAATGTCTCTTCCAGCCAGACACATGCCTCAAGATCTGCAAATAAAGACAAATGAAGAATTAGTATGGATGGGCAAAAAGTTACCGAAACATTATTCAGTTTTTTTTTTCATGTAACCATGTAACCGCCAACCAAGCCATGGGGGGAAGTCCCATTAAGCCCAACAGGATAAGTAACACCGCAGTCACTTTCTGTAATGTTTCAGAAAACAAAGGCATATGGCTGTCTCTCTCACATCATCTACTGGGTAAAACTCACAAGAAATCTAATATTTGGATGCATTCATGCACTTATAGTTGAAAAGGAAATTGCATTGGTATTAGCATATGGAATACAATTTGCTATGTGTAAATGCATATGATGCACGAAGAGACTGCAGGTTGCTATGTAAATGGATCTTTGACTGTTTAGCAGAGTACCAACTTTTCTTCCTGGCAGTCGCCGGCAAAAGATCATGCCAAAGAAAAATGTTTCCACTGAAAACCCAATGTTCTAATTCAATGTCCATTTATTTTAGAATTTTTACAAGACTCACCAAGATGGTTTGTTGGCTCATCGAGCAAAAGGATGGTCGGATTCATGAAAAGTGCTCTTGACAAAGCAATCCTCATACGCCAACCACCAGAGAAATCTCGGGTTTTTTTTGCCTGCATTTGCTTGTTAAAACCTAAACCAAACAATATCTCAGCAGCACGCTTTTCAGCAGTTGACGCATCCATTGCTTCTAACCGCTCATATATACGATCCAAAGCATCACCACCACCATCATCCTAAAAATGTCAGCAAAGAAAACCTATGTTACAACATCTTCGGTGTCCAGTTATAACTTCCAACAGCAACAAGGCAGGATATACATATATACAGAAGACAGCAGAACAAATATAACACTAGTGATAGTTGAAGAGCTGACCTGCGCAGCCAAAATTTCAATTTCCTTTTCCAACTTGACTCTTTCTTCATCACAACAAACAACAGCTTGCAGTGCAGACATGTCTGAAGCCTCAATCTCATGGGAGAGATGGTATATGTCCATGTGTTCGGGGATAGGAAGTTCCCTGCAGCCTATTGCTGTGAGGAGAGTAGATTTTCCACAGCCATTTAAGCCAAGCAAACCATATCGCCTGAGATTTAAATAAAACCATCAGTGAAGTGCTCCAGCAGGATACTTGATCGTAACAACTGAATGGAAATAAACAGAGGCATTACTATACCTGCCATAGTTAAGCTCCAACTCAGAATCAACAATGAGGTCATGGCCATGAAATGTTAATGAAAGGGACTCTATCTGCAACATTCAAAGATTACATTAGGAAATCAACAACTAAAGTGTTAAATGAATCGATTGGTATGAAAGGGAGCATGTAAATACTGCCACACAAGTGATACAAAAGGAAGAGTAATTTCAGGAAGGAAGAAGTCCATATAACCCTTTGAAGTATGGTTGTGCGACCACTTAACTCTCTGACATAAAAAAAGGGCTATTTGACCCTCTCATGTTGTAAAACCAGGTCACATAACCCTGAGGTGGTTTCGGAGGCAGTTTTGCCACCGTGGCGATGACTTCAGTTTAAAAACTATTTTAAGTAGTGGGACCCATAAGCAAGTCACACACAGAGAGAAGCCACTTTGTCTTACACAGGGGAGAGAGAAGGGGCCGAGGGGCCGGGGGGGGAGGGGGGGTGCTTTGCTCTGTTTTATAACAGAGCAAGGGAGGAGGGGTACGGCTGGCTCAGGAGGAGTTCGCCGGCGGCACAGAAGCACCGGCGAGGGCCGGGCATGGGCAAAATGGAACAAGGGCAACGAGGTGAGGAGCTAGGTGGCCACGGCCTGGCTTGAGATTGTCGGTGGCGTGCTAATTGCGGCGTACGGCGGCCGGCGCTGGGGAAGCTAGGGGCGGCGACGCTCGGGACAAAAGGGGGTCAAGAACAAGGGGAGCACAAGCATCAGCGGGGTGAGTGGAACGCACCAAGTAGATGGCGGAGGCGGAGGGGCTCCGAGACAGCCTGGCGACGGAGACACGGGGCGGCGAGGCGAGCTCGTCGGTGGCGGCGACCTGGAGGTGAAAGGATCTCAAACCAGAGGTTGGGGGAGGATGAGGGAGGCTAAGGGGTGCTCCAAGAGGGAGGAATCAGAGGGAAGCTCACTAGGTGAGGAATGGCGACGGTCTTCAGCCGGAATCGTGGAAGAAGACGTTCCGGCGAGCGCAATGGCATAGCACTGAAATTGGGAGGGGGGAAATAGTGAACCAGTGGTGGAACATGCCGTGACGCGAACAATATTTGGATTTGCTCACCGGGTTGGCTGGAACAATGAGGCGAACGCGCAACCGGCATGATCAAAGCGGAAGCGACATGAGCTTGGCCTCACTGCTGCTGTGGAGGGAGAAGGAAGGGACTTTGGGGAAGATGGAGGCGAGAGCAAGAGGAAGCAAGGGCGCACACGGTTGGGGCTTAAGTAGATGGAGGCGGGTGCTAGGGAGCATGGCGGGAGGGCAGCGGACTCGGATATCCGCCGCCCACGTCCCCCACAGCCGCTGCTGCACACCCCTGCACCGCTTCCTTGGCGTGCTCTCGCCACCGCCAGAGTCAGCAGAGGACGGAGACGGCAGCTCCTCGTTGATGGCCATGACCTGGTACTATGAGGCCGCCGCCACAGGCGAGTACTGCCTCGGTGTTACTCTGTAGTCTGCACACCGCACGGGCCAAAGAAACAGAGGAGAAGAATGCCATATGAACCGCCACGTCAGTCGCCACGGGGCCATATGGAATTCTTCCTTTCAAGAATGCTATAGTTATGGCTCTAATCCCACCAGGCCACCAGCACTATTTGTGTATCAATTGGTTTCTAAAGAAAACAAAATAGAACTGTGTATCCGGTAGTACCAGCACGCAACTTGGTTCAAAAACACGTCGGACATAGCAAAGTGGCTAATATCTACATGGTACACTGATTCCTTTTGATGGGAACTATGCTGAGTTAATCCCAGACATGAATGGAAAACATAGCGCTAGCAAAACGCCAGGGTGCATGGCATTTCATAGCAAACATGACATCTTGAAATGACTACATCCGTCAACATAGATATATTATCATATATGGCGATGGACGGTGGAGCAGTCTTGTACAAAGAAGTAAACGCATCAAATTTATAGGAAGTTTCCCCTCCCCCCCCCCCGGGTATTTTGCCTATACTATACATGGTATGT
This sequence comes from Phyllostachys edulis, assembly GCA_036346405.1. NCBI lineage: Eukaryota > Viridiplantae > Streptophyta > Magnoliopsida > Poales > Poaceae > Phyllostachys > Phyllostachys edulis. The sequence goes on along the minus strand of CM070559.1, from coordinate 720,660 downwards.
TGCGGCGGCAGCATGACCGACCGCGTGGTGTTTCCCAAGGGAACTAGAGGTTGTGGAACCATAGCATAGCACAGGGATCTCATCTGTGGAGGCACCATCCGTGTGGCGCGGCGAGACGACAGAAGAGAGAACAACAATCCCATCTTGTACTGGTAACGATGCGATGGATGAAGAGCAATAGTAATAACAAAAAGAAGAAGGGGGATCTGATCCTGACTGACATGGATATCCCGGGAGAGCGGGTGGGAGGCGAGGACCCCGGTGCAGGTGCGATCGGAGAGCTTAAGCGCCGAGACACCGTTGGCCGCCTTATCAGCGGCGGTGGCCGACGACGAAGACGAGGAGGAAGAGGAGGCTGCTTTGCCTCCCCTCTTCGCGGCGGCGGCGGCCTTCTTTTGCGCCGCCTTCTTCTTGCTGGCGTCCGACACCATGATAGTCGAGATCGAGATTGGTTGTTGGATCGGGGCGGGGGGAGTTGGAGTTGGGAAGAGGCGAACAATTCGGAGGCGGCGACCGCAGCAAACTCTCCTCTCCTCTCCTGGAGAGCTGCCTATTTCTATTGGAACCCTTCCGGCGGCGGAGGCGTAGCGGACTCCTCCTCCTGTCTTGCGCACATGGGCCGGGCCTTTGCTGGGCCGGAGCTCAAGTTGGCCACGAGGCTCGATTCCGCAGTTCAGATCTGGCTGTTTCCTTCTATTTTCTTATCACTATTCACTCAAGTATCCGTCTTTTTCGCATCTTCAAAATGAGATTAAATTTAAATTTACTCTCTCCCGTATATGGGTATTTTTTTGGGAGATTTTTTGGGAAGTGACTGTCATGACCCCAACCGAGGAGTGCAAGGCTGACTACTCAGGCAGAGTAAGGAAAGGGACGAGGGGACTCAGGCCAGCAATCGGTACTCATCGTATCAGTGGGCCACTTAACTTGGGGCCATCTGAAGGCGATTTCGTATGGAGCAAGAAGCCGAAGATGTATTGTCGTTTTATAAATAGTAGACCTACGTTGAGAGTCGGTAACGAATTTGTAAAGAAACTTCATACTACCTTCTGTCTCCTACTTTCCTCTGCTGCTTTCCCCCTTTCCCCCAATATCCCCAACTATCTCCCTCTCCAGAACCTGTGTTGATGTTGCTGTAAATATTATCAATCGGGAACACAACAATTTGGTATCAGAGCGCCGCCGATCTTGGTGCCGAAGCAAATATGGAGAAGCCCAGATGTCAAACGCGAGCTCAAGGTAAAGCAATGGCTATGGAGCAAGAGATCGCCGCGCTTACCAGGGCGATTTAGGCACAAAGTGAAACTATGCAGACGCTGGTTGAATCGATGGCAGAAATTAAGCCAGCGGTGTTAGAACTGAAGGATTGGAAACCGATGGTGGCCGCATCTGTTGTTGAACTAAGAGATGAAGTTGGAGAGTTGCGGCGGCAAGTCAAGGGGATGGCTCGAGAGGACGCCCCAGTGCGTCACGTGATGGCGTTACCACCGTTGTTGCCTCTTCCAGAACACTTGAAGCCCAAGGAAGAAGAGGACCAGGAACGTCGACTCAGCGGAGTCATTGATTTGACTCCGAACCGAGGAAGGATCAAGGAGAATAGTACCATGGAGTTTTCCCCAGGCAGTGGTATGAACGGATTGCACCCTTTACCTTTGCCACCGAGTGATGCAGGGGACACGGGCAATTGGTTCCAGGGATTCCATCAGTACCACCCGGCACATCCGAAACTGGATTTCCCCACATTTGATGTAGATAATCCTAAGGCGTGGAGATTGAAAAGTGAAGTGTACTTTCGGGTTTGTGCTACACGGCCTGAGCTTTGGATTGGGGTCGCTGTAATGCATTTTGTGGGCAAGTCAAGATTATGGTCGATTCAACTCGAGCTCATATCGAATGTACTAGGTGGGAGGAATTTGCTGAAGCTGTATGTCTGCGTTTTGGTAGTGAGGAATTTCAGCAACAGCTCCGACAATTCAATCGGTTAAGGCAGAATGGAACAGTCTCAGAATTTGCAGAGAAATTCAATGAGTCCATGCATCGACTGCTAGCTCACCATACATGGGATCCTATGTTCTTTATAACACAATTCACTGATGGACTAAAAGGTGAAATCCGGGCTGCAGTAGTCCTACATCAACCGAAGACCCTGGACACGGCAGTATCGCTGGCCTGTCTACAAGAAGAGGTACTGGAGACGATGAGAAGGGAAACACACCGGACTGAATACCCGTTGGGGGGGGGGCCTCTCCACGGACGGTAATGCCATTACTAGCACCGCCGGGAAGGCCACCGAGGGGCTTTGTGAATCAACCTGAAGATCGAAAGGGGGTGGAGGGCATCAGATTTAATGGACCTGATGACAAAATCTCCGCTCTCAGAGCGTATCGGCGTGCTAAAGGTCTGTGTCATACTTGTGGAGAGAAATGGAATCGGGAGCACTGATGTGGGCCGACTGTGCAACTGCATGTAGTGCAAGAAATGCGGGAGCTGGTTCACGAATCAAAGGTAGAGAGTACCCCTTCAGAAGCAGAAACGTCCCAAGGAGAAGAAGTGCTTGCAATGTCTGTAGCTACAGAACATGGTGCTGAGACGCCCAAAACCATTAGACTCAAAGGCACAGTCCAAGGGATGGGGGTTACAATTCTTATTGACTTGGGCAGTACCCATAGTTTCGTGGGAAACACTTTGGCAAACTGGCTGTAGGGTGACCAGGAATCTGGCAACAAGATCAAGGTTCGCATTGCTGATGGAGGAATACTGACAAGTACAAGAGAGTTTCCAAACTGCTATTGGTAGGCACAGGGTGTGGAGTTCAGAACTACCCTGAAGGTGCTGGCATTGGGAGGTTACGACCTGATTGTGGGAATGGACTGGTTGGAGCAACATAGTCTGATGACGATTCATTGGCGTAAAAAAATTCTGACATTCTATTACCTAGGAAAACTGGTGGTCCTTCAAGGGGTGAAAGGAGATAGTGTTAATTGAGCATTGGAGGCAGCATCTACTGAGCAGTTTCTTCCTAAAAATAGAATCCAACTATGTCTATTGCAAACTAAAAACTCTCAGTGCCCGAGCACAGTCCAACGGCTGTTGTCGGATTTCACCAAAGTCTTTTCAGAGCCACAAGGCTTACCTCCACCACGGTAGTTTGACCATGCAATTCCTTTGCAACCTGGTGCTCAACCAGTTAACTTATGGCCATACAGGTATCGCCCCGCACAGAAGGATGAGATCGAAAGGCAAGTGAATGAAATGCTTAAGCAGGGTATTATCCAGCACAGCTCCACCCCGTTTGCATCACCGGTGCTGCTTGTTCCCAAAAAAGATAGCACCTGGCGATTTTGCATGGATTACCGACACCTAAACGCTATCACAGTGAAGAACCGTTATCCATTGCCGGTCATTGACGAGCTATTGGATGAGTTAGCGGGCTCCCACTGGTTTACTAGCTTGGACTTGCGATCGGGATATCACCAAATACGTATGAAGCCTGAAGATGAACCTAAAACAACTTTCAAAACGCATCAAGGGCATTATGAATTTAAGGTAATGTCATACGGGTTGACCAATGCCTCGGCAACTTTCCAGGGATTGATGGATACCATTCTTGGGCCATGCTTGCGTAGAGGGGTGTTATTCTTTATTGATGATATATTGGTGTATAGCCGAACTTTGGAGCAACATGTGGAACAACTTCAGGCAGGTGCTAGAGATTCTGAGAGGCCACGGATTAAATATTAAACAATCCAAGTGTGCCTTCGCCCAAAGGCAGCTAACATACTTGGGACACATTGTCAGTCCAGAAGGTGTTGCTACTGATCCGAAAAATATAACTGCTGTCAAGGAATGGCCTACTCCAGCGACTGTTAAGCGGGTCTGTGGGTTCTTGGGTTTGGCGGGCTACTACCGCAAATTCGTCAAGAATTTTGGTGTGATCAGTCGTCCGCTAACAGAATTACTCAAAAAGAACGCAGTATTTGTGTGGACGATAGAGAAGGAGGAAGCTTTCCAAGCATTGAAGAGGGCTTTAATCTCTGCACCGGTACTAGCTTTGCCGTACTTTACACAACAATTTGTGGTTGAAACAGATGCATCAGAGAGAGGCATAGGTGCAGTCTTAATGCAAAATTTGCATCCCATTGCTTACCTGAGTAAGGCGTTGGGACCAAGAGCACAAGGGATGTCCACTTATGAAAAGGAGGGACTAGCAATACTATTAGCAGTAGAACATTGGAGAACCTACTTGCAAATGGCAGAATTCCTGATCCGGATAGATCAACGTAGCTTGGTTCATCTTGGAGATCAGCACCTGGATACTTTGTGGCAGCAAAAGGTCATGACTAAGCTTTTGGGGCTACAATATAGGATTGTGTACAAGCCCGGCATAGCAAATAGAGCTGCCGATGCCTTATCTCGTACAGAACAAATGGAAAATGGGGAAGTAACGGCAATATCGACCATTATACCGGATTGGCTGGAAGCCATAGCATGTGGATATCAAAATAACCCACAGTCTAGCAAACTCTTACAAGACCTGACAGTCTCCGGAAATGGAGCTTCAAAATTTCAATTAAGCAATGGCATCCTCAAAATTGGAAACCGGGTATGGGTAGGAAACAATGCACAGATTCAGCACAAATATCTTGAGTGCATTACATTCCAGTCAGTGGGTGGCCATTTCGGATTTCAGGTTACTTATCACCGTATTCGCAAGATGTTTGCTTGGCCGGGAATCAAAAGGGTGGTTCGGGAATATGTGGAGCAATGTGCTGTTTGCAAACAAGCCAAGGCCGAACATGTGCGATATCCAGGGCTATTACAATCCCTGCTTGTACCAGACCATGCGTGGCAAATTATATCTATGGACTTCATCGAGGGGCTGTCGAGGTCAGCTGGATTCAATTGTATTATGGTAGTGGTGGATAAATTCTCTAAGTACGCCCATTTCATCGCAATGGCACATCCTTTTACCGCTTTCCAAGTAGCTCAAGTCTTTATGCAGCATGTGTTCAAGCTACATGGGTTGCCGCTGTCCATAGTGTCTGATCGAGATCAAGTGTTCACTAGCTTGTTGTGGAAGGAATTACTTCGGGCTGCACAAACCCAATTGAGGATAAGCACTGCATATCATCCACAAATAGACGGGCAAACTGAGCGTGTGAATAAGTGCGTTGAAGCTTACTTGCGATGCTTTGTGCATGTGTGTCCCAGTAAATGGTATAGCTGGTTGGCCTTATCGGAGTATTGGTACAACACTGTCTTGCATTCTACTTTGGGTAAATCTCCCTTTGAAATCTTGTATGGCTATGCCCCAAGGCATTTCGGCATTAGGGACTCTTCAACTTGTCAGAATTCAGAATTATCAGAATGGCTCACAGAAAGGAAGTTGATGACTGAGCTGCTGAAACAACATCTCAACCGAGCTAATCAACATATGAAGTTGCAGGCTGATAAGAAAAGATCTGACAGGTCGTTCCAGGAGGAGGACTAGGTGTATTTAAAGATTCAGCCATATGTGCAGAGGTTGATTGGAGTACGGGCTAATCACAAATTAGCATTCTGTTACTTCGGTCCATTTCAAGTTGAAAGGAAGATTGGACTGGTTGCTTACAAACTCAGATTACCCTCTACTTCAGCGATTCACCCGATGGTCCATGTGTCGCAACTCAGAAGAGTAGTTCCTCCTTCGACAGTGGTGCAGTCTGAACTCCCCAACTCTGCTGAAGATCTCCGCATCTTGCTCACAGTGCTGCAAAAGCGTCTCCGAGACAAAGGCATGACAGCCACAACTCAAGTAAGAGTACAATGGTCGGGATCGCCTATTGCTGAACCAACCTGGGAGGACTTTGATGACATTCGGTCGCGTTTCCCTCATGCCCCAACTTGGGGACAAGTCGTGTCTCAAGGGCTGGGGGGAGGGGAGGATGTCATGACCCCAACCGAGGAGAGCAAGGCCGACTACTCAAAGAGTAAGGAAAGGGCGAGGGACTCAGCCCAAAGAATCGGCACTCCATCTCGATCGGTGGGCCACTTAACTTGGGGCCATCCAAAGGCGATGTCGTATAGAGCAAGAAGCCGAAGATGTATTGTCGTTTTATAAATAGTAGTCCTGCGTTGAGAGTCGGTAACGAATTTGTAAAGAAACTTCATACTACATTCTGTCTCCTACTTTCCTCTCCTGCTTTTCCCCTTTCCCCCAATATCCCCAACTATCTCCCTCTCCAGAACCCGTGTTGATGTTGCTGTAAATATTATCAATTGGGAACACAACAGTGACACGCATGATTTTTTATGCATTTACTTCGTTTAAACCATTTCCAGTTTTTATAAGGCACTATAATAGTGGAAAACACTGCATGGACAGGCCGGCAAAAAGGCTCGACCACATGGATGAACCCATCGTTTTTCACCACAGCACGTACGTACGTACGTAACCTTAAATTAGACGCTTCTTAAATTGCACGTTGCAGCAATTGACTCTTGCATATATATATATATATATATATATATATATATATATATATATATATATATATATATATATATATATATATATATATATATATATATATATATCGTCGTGGCTCATTGCCGGCCATATTATATATGGACGCCACTTAGTCTACACTTTTACATGCATGCTAGCTACACGATCGACTGCATCGACCTTCTTCTCCTTCTCCGTCGAGGCAACCGTGCCAATGCCGTCTCTGGCGAAGTCAACCACGCGCGAGTGTGCAGCCTCTGGCGAAGCTGACTCGCCAGCCCCAAGGGCTGGGCTCCAGTGAAGCCCCTCGACGTCGAATGCCCCCGTCGAAAGCCTCCTCCCATTTTTTTTATTATACTAAGGAGATGAGCCGGACACACCGCCGCCCACCATCAAAGGCAACAGCATGGAAAGGAGGAGGAGAGGATGCGTGATGGAGGACGCCGGTGAGACTGCGGAGCAGAGAAAGAAGAGCAGGGGACGGCGGTAGATCCAGGCAGAGGAGTAAGACGCGGAGGGGCTCGTGGGCGGTGGCACTCGATGGATTGGATCGATGGGGGAGGCGGAGAAATAGGGTTGAGAAGTCCGACACGTGTCAGCCATCAGGATATGTGTGAATTTGATCCAATGGTCTAAATTTGACCGAGATCCTTCAAATTTTTAGTTGAGTGATATATAAACAATCCCTTAGACATATTGCATGACAAATATAACCATCTACAAAAACATATAGCTCTCAAAATTGTGAAGGTCTGATCACTTCCTCTTCCTTTGTTTCAGAATATTTGACACCCTTGGCTTTGATTAGTCAAACCTCGTAATCTTCCAATAATTTGTGGATAAATAAACTTAACTATTGGCTGTGCTTAGACACTGCTTAGTATTAGAATATGAATAGGACACAAACATTACTACAACAAGAACTTGGATACATTGAGCCGTAGTGTGGTGACATGGGTTATCGCTGGAAACAACAAAATGTATTTATAAATGGTTGAGACTTCAGCGAGTAGATGATTGAGATCGGTGCTTTGAGCCCGCAATGGTTTGGTGGATTATCTCGCCTGCGTCATTTAAGGTCCGAGTCATGTGTTCCATTCACACCTACTGACGAGGATCTAATAATCCTCAATTAATTAATTTGTTTATCTATAATTGTTATTATAGATAGCAATACATTCGTATTGTTCATAAGTATACCCCTTATCATTCATAAGAGAAAAACTTAACTGAGTGGTCGTAAACCATTCTACGACCACTCTATATGGTCGTAAATACTCCTATGACTACCTAGTGGTCGTAAGATTTTTTACGACCACCTCGTGGTCGTAAGCCTTTTTATGACCACATCATGGTCATAAGCCTAACTACGATCAGACCAACTATGACCACCCTATAGTCAATAGAGCTTACAGTCATGTGGGCCCAATCGACTAGGGACTCTTATACGTCGTGTTTAATACACACAGTAGTTAATATACGCTATTATTCTCTAGGATAACTACACGTATTAAGCCTCTGTCTTTGACGTAACTGCAAGGCGACGTGGGGTGTGGTTTCTATGACAATAACTACCATCAACGTGCGTATTTCATCAAGCGTTGAAGCACCTCTTGCCATGGAACAACTGTCACCCCTTCACATGCTATATAAGGGCTAAAGTCAGTGGACATCGGGGCAGATGAATCAGAAGGCAATTGGAGACAACACACAGAAGTCATTAAGTCTTAGTTCCAGTGATTTCTTCCTGGTTGTAAAGCATAGTCAATACAGTAATACATGAGTAGGGTTATTATTCTCCCAGGAGAAGACCTGAACCTGTCTAAATCACTGTGTCTCTTTCAGCGTGGATCTAACTCAAGGAAAGTCCCAAGCATTCATTCGTAAGATCAACATTAGATCATTGACAGTTGGCGCCGGCCGTGGGGACTCTCCTGGGTTTTTTCTTTTCAATAGATTTCTTCATTTTCCAACTCTAATCTTTCATGGCAAGAGAATGGAATGAGCAAAACTGGTTCGATTTGACAAACTACTCAGAACTTGACATGGATGTCTGCTACGAGTATGAGCAGAGCATCATTTTGTCCGATGGTAATGCCGTCTCTAGGGATCTTTCACCAGACCCAAGAGACCATACTGCAAACAAGGTTGGGGAGGGATCTTTCTCCTCCCACAACATTATGCCCAGACGAGGAATCAGATTCTCAAAGGGCAAGGGTCCATCTGACCAGGGTCAAGACTGTGCCACGACGAGTACAGAGCACAGCGAGGGTCCCCCCCTCCAAATGTTCAACCTCGCCTGAGGTCGTCCGATCTAGCATAGCAAGTCCTTGAATCCATCATCTCGGGACTCAACCAACACCTGATAACCGTCACCCTTCGGTTACCCCCACAAGGTGCGATGTCGAGCCCTCTTCTCCTACATATCCAACCACACCCTCGCAGGGTTCACCTTAAATTGGAGATGGTTATAACCCAGAATTCCCCTTCCTAGAGGGGATTGTTCCAAGTCCGAGGCGTTGTCTTTCGACTACTCCTCGAGTCAGGAGGACTCAGGCGCAAGTAAAGATAATAGCTTCTAGGACATTTTTATCCTCCCATCAGATCCTAATCCCTCTCCAAGAGGCAGAGTTGGGGATGCTTCCCATCGCACATTCACTTCGGACTCTCGTGGTGATGGCGAGGACGCCTCCGGTGATGAGCAGGATCACCACCTTCGTGAGTGTGGTCGAAATCCTAGAAATGATCGCTTTTCATTGAGGCATGCGTCGGCTGACTTAGATGTGGATGATCCTGAAACCATCTAGAGGAGAAGAATTGCAACCCAAAGAACTTTACCTAGGCGCATCCAATACCGATCAAAGGGAGCTCAAGAACTTCAACGGATCAATGAACTGATCGAAAACAAGACCCAAGAGTCTGGACAAGTGCCAGGCTACGACCTCTTCTCTGAAGAGATCACACGAAGACTTCAGGACATGATGGTCAAGGTTGAGCGGACTCGACGACACCGTTTTGGTGGTACCGGGACAACTTCGTTGAACGCCAGTCGTTCAAATGGCTCTCCTCGTGGAGAACGACAAGACAACAGGTAGATCTAGTTGGTCTCCTAACTACGACTCTAATCGGAGAAGTGTCCCATGAACAACCGGTAATCGACAAACTCCTAGGGGAGGTGGTCGTTCACCACTTCTTCCAAGAAATCTGCAACAGCAGATTGAGTACAAGGAGTATTACCCTTGTAGGGCTGAAACCTATGATAGGTCAGGTCCACCTAACACTGGGTATCATTGAGTACGATCTCCTGGTGACATCAACCCTTCTTTCCCACAAAGAAGGCGCCATGATATTATTACCAAATGTCGGGCATTCTCGCCTGACCTTCGAGCAGTTCGCTGGCCACCGCAGTTCCGATCAGTGAACATGGAGAAGTTTGATGAGTCATAAAATCCTATCGAGTTTCTTCAAATTTATACCACCGTTGTCCGGGCAGCAGCAGGAGGAGAGCATGTCATGGCCAATGTACCATCCCAATTTTCTGAGCTTTAAAAATCCATTGAATAGATAGTAGGGAGAAAAATCACCATTTTATTTTATTTGAATTTAATTCAAAAGGTTAATTATGGACCTTGAGTAACAAAACAATTTAATATGACTAAATTCAACATGAATAATAGTCAAAACTATTTTATTTGTATTCTATGTGCTTGGATATATCTTATAGATTTTTCTAGAATTTTTTCAAGCTCATTTGCTATTTTCTATTACCTTTTGGAATTTCTGGTATTTTATAAAATAGAAAAACTATTTTAAATCTCGGAAATTTGATTGGGCTGAATCCTTCCAGCCCAATCTCCTGTTCTTCGCGTGCGGGCCACCTCACGGCCTATTTTTGCGGCCTTATCCTCCCGTGCAGCTTGCTCACACGCGCATCTCCATCTCCCGCTGACCGGTGGCCCCACTGAAGTCGTCGTCCCCGCCGCGCCTTCTTCTCCGTGGAGTCCAGCTCGCGTTCGCCATGTTTCTTTGCCAAGCTCCGTCTGACAAAGGTGGAACCGGCCCTGATTTTGTGCGCAGACGACTCCATCTAGAAGCCTTATCCCTCCCGCACCCGTTTCGGTTGAATTCAAATTTCGAATTCGTCTCTATCCCCGTTTCCTCGCACGCTCGTTTCGGGCGGTTTGATCTTCGCCGCCAACACGCCTCTCCGTGCACGCCTTGACCCTATAAATAGGCCCCTAGGGATCGCCGGCCCCTCCGCATCTCAGAGCCGCCATCCACTTCACCCCGTTTGCCCTCGAGCCACCTCAATTTGGAGTTTAGGGTTTTTGAGCCGCAGCCCAATTTTTCAAAATTCGTCGTCGCCGGTCGTGCTCCACCTCCGTGGAGTACACCATCACCTTCCCCATCACTAGAGCGTCGTCAGGGACCTTTTCGTTGTCGCAGAGCGTCTCCGGTGGTCATCTCCGACAAAACCGATTGTCCTCCTCTGCTCCAGCACCAATTCCGGCCACCTCCGTCCCTTTCCGGTGCCAAAGAAGGTATCCCTGGTTGCGCAATAGCGTCACCTACACAATGCGCACACTCACCGTCTCCGCTGTGCCCTGAGTCGCCATTGCCGGCCGTTCCAGAGGCGCTCGTCGCCGTTGTCGCCACCGCTGACGAGGACGCCCGGTCATCCATCCACCTCAGCGCCCTATCCGCATCTGCTCGTGCATGTCAACCCACGTAGGCGCTGACTCAGCCGCCACATGCGTGGTTGCGCCACCTCACCCCGAACCAGACTCCAAACCCTCGGTGAACCCGGTCCATGGTGCACTGTCCCTATGACAGTGGGCCCCACTTCCAAATATAATTCTTTTATTTGTTTTCAGCTGATATTTTCTTTGATGATGTCATAAATCCGGTTTTTCTTTTAAAGAATAATTCGGGTAATTCTGAAAATTGGATTTCTTTTAGATTCAAACTTCCAAAACCCATATCTTTTGCATCCGAACTCCAATTGAGCCCATTCAAATTTCTAAATTCATCTAAATTCAAGATCTATTTATTTGGGATTTTTATTTGATTTTTGGAGTTTATTTTGCCTCTGTTATTTATTTATTTTGTTTGTTTTCTTCGTTTGCGAGTAGACGTCGATACTTCGGGAAGATTTGAAGAAGAAGGAGCACCTCAAGACTAAGATCAATATCTAGACCCTTTTCAAGGCAAGCTATACCTTTGACCATCTTGACTCCCAGTTTCTAAAATTACTTTGATTCAAATTATTGCATTTACTTTAAGTATTTATTTTAATGCTTTTGGGTGTAGTTATTAATCCAAATTGCTATAACTTCCTTGTCTACTTGATATGTCATGATATTTTGTCACCCTAGATTGGTTTATTTAGTTGGTAATATCATAGTACCAACGTGGGTTGGTTAGATGCGATTAGATTGCTTAGCCATGCCACGAGTACATTTCATGTAAGTTGCAATTATCAACTTGACTAAGTGACTATGAAACTATGTGATAAAACTGTGTGTACTGTGTGCTATTACTTGTGATGGCATGTGTTGCACTTAACCAACTGGGTGGTAAAAGATTTGGACTGAGGCAAGGGGGTGGATACTGTGTGAATTGGTGGACTGTGTGAACTGTATGCATGGGAATATTAATCTGTGTGGCACAGTTAGAATATGGAAGTCTTGCCTTGGTCAATTAAGAACTTAACTTTGTGTGCCATTGAACTGAGCCTTACGATACAACCACATGCCTGTTATAGGATGGGCCTAACTTAGTAAGTTATGAATTCTTGACATTGATTGCTCAGGCAGTAGGTTAGGCTCTGTGAAGGGTGGAGGTTTGCTACCAAGTAGTTACATCACGGGGCGGTTCACCGTGTCCCTGTTCAACGGTGTGTGTCGTACCAATCGCTGTGTATGGCTTGGTGTGACGGTTTGTAAGCACACTGGGAGTGTCAATGTTAAGATGAAGTTTCCGAAACGTTTTGTTATGATTAGTGCTTGTAACACTAGTTGTATCTTGTGGGTAAAGTGTACAACCTCTGCGGAGTGTTTAAACAATCTATTCGAATAGCCGCGTCCGCGGTCATGGACATGCTCGGGGATTTCACACGAGGGGTAATTTTCATAAAAAACTTTGGGAAGGGAGCTGTGTGATCTAAATCATATGGTTGTGTGAATAACTTGTTTAGGCTGTGTGTCTTTGTGAAATCGAACTGTCAAAATTAAATATTGTTTATTTGTTTTACTGTATGCTTTCAATCTATTATTCATATTCAATTGCAACTGTTGCATTTCTACAAAAGAACCACAGAATGCCATTCCTTTGGAATATGCCTGCATGTATATTTGCATTTCTGTGTTATGGCTTACGAGTACGGTTGTGTACTCATGCTTGTTGTAAAACATGCAACCGAAGAGGAGGAGTCATCACCTACATTCGAGGAGAAGTTCATCGAATGTGCCTGATCGTAGGGTCTTGATCGATCGGTTACTGTGGTGAATTGATGGGAGGTCGCCCGCTTTTTGCCGCTATGTAATTCTCTGTTAGCCCTGCGTGGCTTAATAAATGTAAACTCGACCATAAGGTCAAAACCCTTATTTGATAATCAAATTATTCGTTTATGTTATTAATCGCTTGTGTGGATCGATATTTACCTATGTTGACACTGTGTGCACTAGCGTGATCCTGGACTAGTGCATTATACACAGAGGGTCCAGAACTGCATTTTTGGGTCCCGACAGAGGTGGTATCAGAGCCATACTGACTGTAGGTGTTGACCTTAGTTAGATCGGCCGTTTGAGTGTCCAAATTATTTTATAAAGAAAAACTAACTTGCAAGACTAATTGAATTGCTTAACTCCTCTCATATCTTTCTTGACTCATCTATTGCTAGAATTTTTCCTCTCCCCACTATTTTAACTTGGTTCTTGCCTCTTGGCTGTCTTGACAGATGCCTTACCTTGATCTTCTTGAGGTCGCAATGGAGGACTTGCCGCAGAGATTTGGAAGTCACGCAAACGCTTAGAGGTTTCGATTGCCCAATGTACCGCAAAGAAATGAAAGTACTTGGTCAATCTAAGCGAGATCGTGGCGTGATCTCGCCGGCGATCCACGCCAGAAGAACACTAGAGCCACCACCATTGAACATCTCTCGCCAGAGGATCACCTTTGCGCAAGGAATCCAGGAGTCGTCATGTTTGGCCATCCTCGAGTCCGCAATATCTACGCACAAGATTGCAGAATCACCGTCTTCGTTACCATCCAGTGTGCGCAGAGTGGATCTGCTCGCTTGTTTTCCATCTACGAATGGGGAAGGCAACGCCACAGTGATGCACCTGGCCCAGTTCGTAGCTGCTCAGGAGGAGTCGCTAGATTTGGTCGCCACCGAGCTGGAGTGTGCCTACGAGGCCTGGGAAAGAGCCGAGAATAGGATCACCGTTCTGGAGCAGGCTCTCTATAGTCAGCATGAGCCCGAAGATGATCAAGAAGAAGAAGATCCAGAAGAACCAGAAGAGGATCCAGAAGAAGATCCAGAGGAGGTTCCAAAGGAGCCAACAGAAGCTACAGAGCCGTAGGAGCCAGCTACACCTGCACCTAGCACGCCTCGCTGCCTCTTTGCACGATCCCGGGCATCAAGATCGATTCATGAGGATGCCACCACTTCTGTGTCTACAAAGAAGTGAGCACCATTTGTGGCGGTGGAGGCTACCTTAGCGGCTGAGTTCGCTAGAGATTTAGTTGTTAGGCTTAGCCAGTTTCCTTTTTGCAGAGTCGCCCTTTAGGCGGTAGATTGTGTGCTTAGGTTCGTCTTATTTTCTTATGTGCGAGTGTGAGCTGCAAAGGCCCTTAGGCATTTGTTGCAGCCATACTAAGACCATAATAATAAAGGTATTTTATTTGAGTTTCTTGAGCTGTGTTTGTTGGGTTTAATCTACCCCCTCGCTTAGTTCTTAACTCATCTTGTGCTTGCTACCTTATCTAACCCATAGAGCTTCACCAGATGGTTCAAACTCGCTAAGTCTGCGCAAGTGGTTCCAAAGACCCAGTGTCGGAAGAGAATGAGCAGACCACAGAGCAAATCTGCCACAAGCACCCCCTCTTGACTTGCAGAACTTTGGAGCCTTCATGGCAGCGCAAACGCAGATGGTGTACACCATGATGAACCAGATGCAGGCTATGAACAACCAGAACAAAAACAACAACAATCATCACCCTGGAGCCCCAGTCGCTCATGGACACCAAGGACCATCCAAGTTGGCTGAATTCATGAGGACTCGTCCACCAACTTTCTCTGAACATGTCACGCCAGTGGAAGCTGATGATTGGCTTCGCGTGATCAAGAGGAAGCTGTTGACCACTCAATGCACCGACCACGAGAAAGTCCTGTATGCCACTCATCAGATGGAGGGCATAGCTGCCGAGTGATGGAAGAATTTCTGTGCAACACATGAGGCGCCGCAAAATATCACTTGTGAAGAATTCTCCTCAGCCTTTCGCCAGTATCATATACCTGAAGGGATTATGGAGCTGAAGAAGGATGAGTTCTGTGCTCTCAAACGAAGAGCTATGTCGGTGACTGACTACCTGAATAAGTTTTCTCAGCTAGCTCGCTATGCTGCAGAGGACGTCGCCATTGACAAGGCTCGTCAGAGTCACTTTTTGAAGTGATTGAACTCAGGATTGCAAGTTGGTCTGCTTGCCCACACTTTCCCAGATTTCCAGAATTGGTTAACAAGGCGTTGGTTACGGAGGACAAACGCAAAGACCTGGAGGACAACCGCAAGCGGAGGATGGTTCAGCAAGGAAGCCACCATTCACAACAGTAGAGAGCAAGGGTAGTGTCGCCGCAATTTAATTGTTTCCCACCGCAGAATTCTTCCAGGACGCCTGCACCGCCATCAACACCTCGTCCTTTTGGCTAGAGTTCTCACAACCCTACACCAGTCAACCCCACCCCAGGGAACATCCGGCAGGATGAACCAAGAGTGTGTTACAATTGCCGTCAACCAGGGCATTTCGCCAATCACTGCCCATAGAAGGGAGCAATCACTCCAGTACGCTTCAACCTTGGAGCTACACCAACCAAGACCCCAGCACAGGGCAACCAAGGAGTTTCTCAAGCTCTTGGTCGGCCCGGAAGAGCACCGCAATCGCTGGTCGAGGTCAGGTCAACCACATCACTCTGGAAGGAGCCCAAGAAGCACCAAACGTCGTACTGGGTAAGTTCCTAGTAAATTCAGTACTTGCATCAGTTCTGTTTGATTCTGGAGCTTCGCATTCATTCGTTTCTGGAGTTTTTGCATCAAAGAATAATTTGGAAGTTATGCGCCTTAAGCATACTCTGTTAGTGCAGTCGCCTGGAGCAGAGCTAAGTTCTAAAGTGGGTTGTTTAGGAGCTAAGTTACTCATCACTGGAATTGAGTTTCTAGCCAACCTCATTGTTCTAGACACCAAGACCTTAGATGTCATTCTTGGCATGGATTGGTTAACCAAGCACAAAGCCGTGCTAGATTGTGGCCGAAGAGCCGTTACAATCGAGGATACTAAGGAAAATAAGGAAGAGTTTCAAGCTACCTCAATGCGTGATGGACATCTGCTAGTCAATAGCCTGAAGATAGTTGCTTTGGAAGATGTGCCTATCGTCAAAGAGTATCCAGATGTGTTTCCAGAAGAATTACCAAGAATGACACCAGATCGTGACATCGAGTTTGTCATTGATCTAGTGCCAGGAACAGCACCAATCTCGAAGAGACCTTTTCGGATGCCAACCGATGAGCTTGTAGAGATGAAGAAGCAAATAGAAGAACTGTTGGAGAAAGGTTTTGTGAGACCTAGTTCGTCGCCATGGGGAGCACCGGTTTTGTTCGTCAGAAAGAAGGATGAAAGTATGAGAATGTGCATCGATTATCGATCTCTCAATGAAGTCACCATAAAAAATAAGTACCCATTGCCCCGGATAGATAATTTGTTTGATCAGATGAAAGGAGCCAGAGTGTTCTCAAAGATCGATCTGCGATCAGGTTACCATCAGTTGAAAATTTGTCCTAAGGATATACCGAAGACCTCTTTTTCAATGCGGTACGGACATTATGAGTTCTTAGTCATGTCCTTTGGTCTGACTAATGCCCCTGCCTATTTCATGAACTTGATGAATAAAGTATTCATGGAATATTTGGACAAGTTTGTAGTGGTATTCATTGATGACATTTTGGTTTACTCTAAGTCAGAAGAAGAGCATGCTGAACATTAGAGATTAATCCTAGAGAAGCTCAGGGAGCATCAGTTGTATGTCAAGTTCAGTAAGTATGATTTTTGAAAAAAAGAAGTGGATTTCCTCAGTCATATGATGACAGCCGCGGGAGTAGTAGATGACCCTGGTAAAGTTAAAGCAGTATTACATTGGGAACAGCCCAAGACTGTCACCCAGATTCGTAGTTTCTTGGGATTGGCAGGATATTATCGTCGTTTCATTGAAGGATTCTCATCGATTGCTAAGCCTCTTACGTAGTTGTTGAAGAAAGAGAAGAAGTTCACTTGGACCCGAGCTTGTGAAGAAAGTTTTCAAGAATTGAAGAAGCGGTTGACTTCAGCCCCAGTGCTGATTTTGCCCGATATTCGCAAGGATTTTTGATATATATTGTGATGCTTCGCGTCAAGGATTAGGATGTGTCCTGATGCAAGAAGGAAGAGCTGTCGCTTATGTGTCAAGGCAGTTAAGACCTCATGAAGAGAATTATCCTACCCATGATCTGGAATTAGCTGCAGTAGTGCATGCTTTAAAGATTTGGCATCATTACCTCATCGGTAATCGCTGTGAGGTATACACAGATCATAAGAGCCTGAAATACATTTTCACTCAGTCGGATTTGAACATGAGATAGAGAAGATGGTTAGAGTTGATAAATGATTATAATATAGAAATCCATTACCATCCCGGTAAAGCCAATGTCGTTGCAGATACTTTAAGCCGTATGAGCTACTACAATGCAGCGGAAGTAAAAGAGGTTTGTTCAGGACTCCAAGAGGAATTCTAGAAGCTAAAGCTAGAAGTGGTATCTGAAGGATTTGTGGCGAGTCTAGAAGTACAGTCTACTTTGGAGAAGCAGATTCGTGAAGCTCAACCTAAGGATTCAAAGTTTTCAGACATCAAGAAGAAGATGGTAGAAGGGAAGTTCAAAGACTTCACCATAGATGATCAAATTATACTGTGGATTAATGGACGTATCTGCGTACCAGATATTGATGGTTTGAGGTAGCTAATTTGGAAGGAAGCCTATGATTCAATGTATTCAATTCACCCTGGTAGTACTAAGATGTATCAGGATGTTAAGAATAAGTTTTGGTGACCAAATTTGAAGCGAGACATCGCAGAGTTCGTTGCCTTGTGCGACGTGTATCAAAAGGTCAAAGTGGAACATCAGAGGCCAGCAGGTCTGTTGCAACCTTTGAAGATTCCAAAGTGGAAGTGGGAATAAATCAGAATGGATTTCATTACCAGTTTGCCCAGGACTCAATCGGGTTACGATTCGATTTGGATAATAGTGGATCGCTTCACTAAAGTTGCCCATTTCTTGCCAGTCAAAACCACTTACTCAGGAGATCGTCTTGCAAAACTGTATATGTCAAGGATTGTCAGTTTACATGGTGTGCCTAAGAAGATAGTGTCAAATCGAGGATCTCAGTTCACCTCCTGTTTTTGGCAGAGTTTGCATGAAGCCTTAGGGACTCACCTAAATTTCAGTATTGCATATCATCCCCAGACAGATGGACAGACTGAAAGAGTTAATCAGATATTAGAGGATATGTTGAGGGCATGTGCTCTAGCCAATGCTACCCGCTGGGATAAGAGTTTGCTGTATGCAAAATTCTTGTACAACAACAATTATCAAGCCAGTCTGCAAATGTCACCGTTTGAAGCTTTGTATGGTTGTGCCTGCAGAACCCCGTTGAATTGGTCAGAAACAGCGGAACGTTCGGTTTTTGGCCCAGATATTATTCAAGAAGTAGAAGAGCAAGTGTCTATGATTAGAGAGAGATTAAAGACAGCTCAGTTGAGGCAGAAAAGTTATGTTGATAATCGTTGTCATGATCTCAGTTTTGAGCTAGGTGATTCTGTTTATCTTCGAGTTACGCCGCTCAGAGGTGTAAAGAGGTTTCATGCCAAAGGGAAGCTTGCCCCTCGGTATGTTGGTCCATTCAAGATTTTGGATCGCCGTGGAGAAGTAGCTTACCAGTTGGAGTTGCCACAGTCGTTAGCAGGAGTACATGATGTCTTTTATGTCTCTTAGTTAAAGAAGTGCCTTCGTGTGCTAGAAGAACAAGCCCCGTTGGAGTCAATTGAACTGAAAGAGGATCTCACTTACAAAGAGCAGCCAGTCAAGATTTTGGATGTTGCGGAGCGTCAGACCAGAAGCAAGACAGTTCGTTTTTGCAAAGTTCAGTGGAGCAACTACTCAGAAGGTGAAGCAACGTGGGAGCGTGAAGAAGAGTTGAAAGCCGAGTTCCCTAGCCTTTTCTCCAGCTAGCCTGAATCTCGGGGTCGAGATTCTTTTAAGGGGGGAGCTTTGTAACATCCGAATTTTCTGAGCTTTAAAAATCCTTTGAATAGTTAGTAGGGAGAAAATTCACCATTTTATTTTATTTGAATTTAATTCAAAAGCTTAATTATGGACCTTGAGTAACAAAACAATTTAATATGACTAAATTCAACATGAACAATGGTCAAAACTATTTTATTTGGATTCTATGTGCTTGGATATATTTTCTACATTTTTTTAGAATTTTTCCAAGCTCATTTGCTATTTTCTATTGCCTTTTGGAATTTCTGGTATTTTATAAAATAGGAAAACTATTTTAAATCTCGGAATTGATTGAAAATGAGTCCTTCGGCCCAATCTCCATTCTTCCTGTGTGGTCACCTCACGGCCCATTTCCGTGGCCTTATCCTCTCGTGTAGCTTGCTCACGCGCGCATCTCCATCTCCCGCTGACTGGTGGCCCCGCTGAAGTCGTCGTCCCCGCCGCGCCTTCTTCTCCGCGGAGTCCAGCTCATGTCCGCCATGTTTCTTCGCCAAGCTTCATCCAACAAAGGTAGAACCGGCCCTGATTTTGTGTGCGGACGACTCCATCTAGAAGCCTTATCCCTCCTGCACCCGTTTCGGTTGAATTCGAATTTCGAATTCGTCTCTATCCCTGTTTCCTTGCACGCTCGTTTCGGGCGGTTTGATCTTCATCGCCAACACGCCTCTCCGTGCACACCTTGACCCTATAAATAGGCCCCCAGGGATCGCCAGCCCCTCCGCATCTCAGAGCCGCCATCCACTTCACCCCGTTTGCCCTCGAGCCGCCTCAGTTTGGAGTTTAGGGTTTTTGAGCCGTAGCCCAATTCTTCAAAATTCGTCGCCGCCGGTCATGCTCCACCTCCGTGGAGTACACCATCACCTTCCCCGTCACCAGAGCGTCGTCAGGGACCTTCTCGTTGTCGCGGAGCGTCTCCGGTGGTCATCTCCGACAAAACCGATCGTCCTCCTCCGCTCCGGTGCCAATTCCGGCCACCTCCGTCCCCCTCCAGTGCCAAAGAAGGTATCCCCGGTTGCGCCATAGCGTCACCTACACAATGCGTGCACTCACCGCCTTATTGTGCCTCGCCGTCGCCTTGGCGGTCGGCGCTTCGCCGCCGTTGTCATCACCGCCGACGTGGACGCCCGGTCATCCATCCACCTTAGTGCCCCGTCTGCATCTGCGCGTGCGTGTCAGTCCACGTAGGCGCTGACTCAGCCGCCACATGCGCGGTTGCGCCACCTCACCCCGAACCAGACCCCAAACCCTCGGTGAACCAGGTCCATGGTGCACTGTCCCTATGACAGTGGGCCCCACTTCCAAATATAATTCTTTTATTTGTTTTCAGCTGATATTTTTCTTTGATGACGTCATAAATCCGGTTTTTCTTTTAAAGAATAATTCGGGTAATTCTGAAAATAGGATTTCTTTTAGATTCAAACTACCAAAGCCTATATCTTTTGCATCCGAACTCCAATTGAGCCCATTCAAATTTCTAAATTCATATAAATTCAAGATCTATTTATTTGGGATTTTTATTTGATTTTTGGAGTTTTTTTTGCCTCTGTTATTTATTTATTTTGTTTGTTTGCTTCGTTTGCGAGTAGACGTCGATACTTCGGGAAGGTTTGAAGAAGAAGGAGCACCTCAAGACCAAGATCAATATCTAGACCTTTTCCAAGGCAAGCTATACCTTTGACCATCTTGACTCCCAGTTTCTAAAATTACTTTGATTCAAATTATTGCATTTACTTTAAGTATTTGTTTAAATGCTTTTGGGTGTAGTTATTAATCCAGATTGTTATAACTTCCTTGTCTACTTGATATGTCATGATCTTTTGTCACCCTAGATTGGTTTATTTAGTTGGTAATATCGTAGTACCAACATGTGTTGGTTAGATGCGATTATATTGCTTAGCCATGCCACGAGTAGTCATTATTTCATGTAAGTTGCAATTATCAACTTGACTAAGTGACTATGAAACTATGTGATAAAACTGTGTGTACTGTGTGCTATTACTTGTGATGGCATGTGTTGCACTTAACCAACTGGGTGGTAAAAGATTTGGACGAGGCAAGGGGGTGGATACTGTGTGAATTGGTGGATTGTGTGAACTGTTTGTATAGGAATATTAATCTGTGTGGTATAGTTAGAATATAGAAGTCTTGCCTTGGTCAATTAAGGACTTAACTTTGTGTGCCACTGAACTGAGCCTTACTGTACAACCACATGCCTGTTATAGGACGGGCCTAACTTAGTAAGTTATGAATTCTTGACATTGATTGCTCAGGCAGTAGGTTAGGCTCTGTGAATGGTGGAGGTGTGCTACCAAGTACTTACATCACGGGGCGGTTCACCGTGTCCCTGTCCAACGGTGTGTGTCGTACCAATCGCTGTGTATGGCTTGGTGTGACGGTTTGTAAGCACACTGGGAGTGTCAATGTTAAGATGAAGTTTCCGAAACGTTTTGTTATGATTAGTGCTTGCAACACTAGTTGTATCTTGTGGGTAAACAATCTTTTCGAATAGCCGCGTCCGTGGTCATGGACATGCTCGGGGATTTCACACGAGGGGTAATTTCCATAAAAACTTTGGGAAGGGAGCTATGTGATCTAAATCATATGGCTATGTGAATAACTTGTTTAGGCTGTGTGTCTTTGTGAAATCGAATTGTCAAAATTAAATATTGTTTATTTGTTTTACTGTATACTTTCAATCTATTATTCATATTCAATTGCAACTGTTGCATTTCTACAAAAGAACCACAGAATGCCATTCCTTTGGAATAAGCCTGCATGTATATTTGCATTTCTGTGGTATGACTTGCGAGTACGGTTGTGTACTCATGCTTGTTGTAAAACATGCAACGAAAGAGGAGGAGTCATCACCTGCATTCGAGGAGGAGTTCATCGAAGGTGCCTGATCGTAGGGTCTTGATCCCAGTCGGTTGCCTGTGATGAATTGATGGGAGGCCACCCGCCGCTTTTCTTTCCTTTGCTATTTAAGTCTCTGTTAGCCCTGCGTGGCTTAATAAATGTAAACTCGACCATAAGGTCAAAACCCTTATTTGATAATCAAATTATTCGTTTATGTTATTAATCGCTTGTGTGGATCGATATTTACCTATGTTGACACTGTGTGTACTAGCGTGATCCTGGACTAGTGCATTATACACAGAGGGTCTAGAATTACATTTTTGGGTCCCGACATCCAACTACCTTCCTACTGTGTTCGAAGGATCTACTCAGTCGTGGTTGTTGAACCAACTACAGGAGTCGATCTACTCATGGCAGCACCTCTGCGATCTATTACTAGCCAACTTCCAGGGCACCTACAACCGTCCTGGAAAGGAGGATGACCTGCACAAAATGCGATAGAACTCTCCTGGGACCTTGCGTCAATTTATTAGGCGTTTCAGTCAGGTACGCAACTCAATTCCTGAAGTTTCTGACTCTTCTGTCATTAGAGTATTCAAGCGGGGAGTCCGCGGTAGAAGGATTACAGAGGATATCACTTTAAATCCTTCGGCTAGCATCATCGAGCTTTTCGAGATGGCCGACTATTATGCAATTGCTGCGGAGGCGGTCGAATGGAATCGTACCATCGATCGCGATGATAAGGACACTCGATAAGCAGACGAAAGTAGCAAGAAGAAGGATAAAATGTCTAGAAATCGAAGAGCAAGACTAAAGGTCAAAAGTCTCAAGTCAAGAGCTCTAAGGAGGTCTTAGCCGTGAGCGATAAGGACCCTCAGAGCTCCAAACCATACTCCGACCAGGGCAAAGGCAAACGCCCTAAACTAAAGAATGACAAGCCTAGGTGGTGTCCTTTCCACAAAAAGGAAGGTCACGATCTTCGTAATTGCTGATTTTTTCAATGAAAACTTGAAGATTACTACACCGGCAAAGGACCTCTTCCTACACTCAAAGAGGTAGGGCAAACAAGTGGTTGAAAGCACTAGGATGACAACGAGAAGAAGCTGTTTCTGGATCCGAAGCACACCATCGATCATATCTATGGAGGGTCTTCGACATATGAGTCAAAACGACAGCTCAAGGCTATCGAACGAGAGGTAAATTTCATTGACCCTCCTCTTGTCAATAAAATACCAAAGTGGTCGGAAATCACCATCTCTTTTGAGAAGGGCGATTGTTCGATCCCTTCTACTCGACCTGGTCGATTTTCGATCGTGGTCGAGCCCACCATCAATAACTGTCGAGTAAATCGTGTGTTAGTTGATGGTGGGAGTTCGCTGAACATACTCTTTACGAGTGCCCTGGACGAGATGCAAGTTCCCAAGACAAAGATCAAGCCTGTACGATACTCATTTCATGGGATCGTACCGGGGTCTTCGGCCAAACCCATTTGTCAAATTTCTCTTCCTGTAACGTTTGGTTCACCAAGCAATTTCAGGACAAAGAAAATCTCTTTTGATGTGGTCAATTTCGACACGTCATATAATGCCATACTCGGTCGGACAACTTTGGCACGATTCCTAATGGTTGCTCATTATGATTATTAATATCTTAAGGTGCTAGGTCCCAAAGGAGTAATCATAGTCTGATGTGATAAAAAATGCGCTTACATGCGACTGCAAGTCCCTTGAGATGGTTGGCAAAATACCTACTTGAGAAGCAAGCAAGGGGCAACCTTCGACCAAGTAGTCGAAGCCAAAAGTTGCACCAAAGACGAACGACCAAGTTAAAGAAGTTTCACTGAATGTAGAGGAGCCTTCAGAGACCATTCGCATCGAAGTCACTTTCGTCCTTGCATAGGAAAATGCCCTTGTCACCTTCCTCTGAGCAAACGCAGCTGTCTTCACATCGTAAGCATCTGACATGCTCGGAGTCCTCAGGGAGGTGATTGAGTATAGGCTAGCTCTACAGCCTAACAGGAAACCCATAAAACAAAACTTACAGAGATTTGCACCTGATCAACGAGATGCCATCAGATCTGAATTGGACAAGCTACTTAAAGCAGGCTTTATAAGAGAAGTCGACCACCCAGAGTGGTTGGCTAACCCTATAATGGTTATAAAGTCTAATGGTAAGTGGTGTATGTGTGTGGACTTTACTGATCTTAATAAAGCTTGCATGAAAGATGATTTTTCCCTTCCTCGTATTGATCAATTGGTTGATTCTACTGCTAGTTGTGAACTATTAAGTTTCCTAGATGCATATTGAAGTTATCATCAGATAAGTATGTGTCTAGATGATGAATAAAAGACCATATTTATTACACCATTTGGAATATTTTGCTATGCCAAAATGCCATTTGGTCTAAAAAATGCTAGCGCTTCTTTTCAACGCTTGATGCAAACGACCTTTTCTGTTCAACTAGGTCAGAATTTGGAAGCCTATGTTGATGACCTGGTCGTAAAAAGCATCAAACGCCTTAATCATATTTTTCGACTTGCAAGAAACGTTCGACAACCTTAGAAAACATCATTTGAAACTCAATCCTAAGAAGTGTGTGTTCGGAGTCTCTTCTGGAAAGCTGCTTGGTTTCCTTGTCTCTGCACGTGAAATCGAAGCAAACCCTAAAAAGATAAAAGCCATTGAACAAATGCACCATCCGACCACAAAGAAAAAAGTCCAGAAAATCACAGGATGCATGGCGGCTTTAAGTCGTTTCATCGTACGACTAGGAGAAAAAAGACTTCCTTTGTTTAAACTTCTAAGGAAACATGAGGGTTTCGAGTGGTCAGATGAGGCAAACAATGCCTTCGAGGATATTAAGATGTATCTTACGAGTGCTCCTGTTCTGGTTTCTCTGAAATTAGAAGAGACGCTCTTAATATATCTAGTCACACGCCACAAGTGTTGGTGATATGCCCTAGAGGCAATCATAGAGATTATTGTATCACGTCTATGTTTATGGGTTATAAAATAAATGTTATTATGTTCATTGAATGAATTATCAGTTATAAAGATTAACACATATGTGACTTGTTGGTGAAGCTCTTTAACTTATATGATGTCATTTTAAATATATCACTAGTCGAATGTCACTGGTTGAAACACTAGTGACTTATCGATCAGCACATGTATTGATTGATGACCATGTTTCGCCGGTCATGGATATAGGGATATCGAATCAATAATGTGAACACATGTTAGAGAACATGGTGTTGGATTGACCCACCTTGAGACACTATTGAGATTATTATGATTTTATGTGTCATCAGTTTGTCTCAAGTAATGATGATGTATAATCCTTAGACCTGAGATCAGCATGGTTTTCTATATGTGTAATAGTACACGTAGGGGTTGTCAAACGCTACTCCGTAACTGGGTAGTTATAAAAGTAGCTTTCGGGTATACTATGAAACATGCGGAGGGATGCGACTGGTCGGATATGAGATTTACCACTCCTAACATAATAAGAGAGATATCTTTGGGCCCCTCGGTGTGGTCGGATAAAGAAAGTGCAGAGCCACGCCACTAGTGGTCAAAGAGTCGACCACATGAAGTTATCCATCACTTGATTGAGAAAGTATTGAACATTCAATGAATGACAAAATATCTCACCTAGAGTTCAACCAGATATCATGAGGCAAAGGGAGAATACACAAGCAGGTCATTCAGTTCGACCAGATACGGACTGGTCGTATGGATATACGAGCTGGTCATAGATTGATCGAATATAATCACTAATTGGTCGTAAGGAGTTACGAACTAGTCATGACTAAATATGAAATGCCGTAAGTGATATGGATCTAGTCGTAGATCATATTACATTAAGGTTCGTCTGATATAATTTATGTGTATTCGAGAATTGTTATGTCCTGCTAGAAACCGCTAACGACTTGTGGTCGGAAAAGAGTTTCCGAGTCACAACCGATTACGCATGAACCTACATGGTCACACACTTAACGGGTTGGACAAATGAGTTCAGATAAGATCCGTCATGGGCTCTTTATAAGGGGATGCATGAGGCTGTTGGGACAAATGACGCGAGTTGCAACACCGAAACCCTAGCCGCCATCTTCTCGAGAGTCCTACCGTGCGAGTTGGTGCTAGCATACCGGCATATGGTGTTCTATCCCTGAACGTGTGGATACCGTAGAGGCGCTGCTGCGATTGTTGCTATGCTGAACGAGGATGATCCACGATCTTCACAAGGAACACGATTGGTTGCTAGAAGAGAGGATCAGCATCGAGGACGTTGGACAATCGACTACGACCACTACATCGACACGCTCGACGTTGGATCAAGTTGCTCCAACTCTTCTTCCGCTGCACTGCGTGTCTAGTGGTAACGATATATGATCTCTTGCTTGCATGGCTTACTAGTTTACGTGGTAGAATTTTTGAATTACCACCTAGTGTAGCCTACCCGTATCCATTCAACAAGCAGTAAGCGTGATACTGGTGGCAGAACGTGAAAACGTTCAACGACCAGTTTACTACGTTATTGAAGTTTTACATGGGCCTAAGGAGCGATACCCTCAGGTCCAAAAGCTTCTATATGCCTTTCTCGTGTCTTCGAGAAAACTGAGGCATTATTTTCAAGTGCACAAGATAATTATGATGTCTGAGTTTTCCTTAGAAGAGGTCCTCCGGAACAGGGAAGCAACGGGACGCATGGTAAAATGGTCAGTTGAACTTGGGGAGTTTGACCTCCATTTCGTGTCCTGAATGGCCATTAAATAAATCCCACAACCAGTGGACAATGTATTTTGATGGGTCACTTACGCTAAGTGGCTGGTGTAAGGTCGAGCAGGCTGACTAGAAGTGGGGGGCGTGGTGAATAGTCTTTTCTAAAAATCTCCAAGGCAACAACCAATTTCTCATGCGGAAGCAAAAGTCAATTCAGTTTTGCATAATTAAAACATAAATATTCTGGTTTCTCTTAAGTACACCAAAACTCTAAGTCAAAGTCAAGGTTTGCAATCCTAGTTTGACATGCAATCAATTTAATTGTAGGAATGTAAATTGCACAAAGTAAATCACAAGAGAGTAAACCATAATGGCACAAGGATGTTTTACCGTGTTGTTCAGAGACTTGCCGGTCTCCCCTAATCCATGTTGAGGTAAGCCCAAACTAATTGGACTGACTCCACGAATTAAGCCAACACCTCCGAGGTAAGCCCAAACGAATTGGACCGGCTCATAACTTGAACCAGCACCTCGATCACGAATCCAGAAGAAACCTTCCCCAAAGAAGACTTCTTCTCCTCCTCCTCTTCAGCCACCTCAATTGTTTTGGCACCTTCAGCCTCTGGAAAGCTTTCAGCGCCACGAGCTTGAGAGACCGAGGCTTCTTTGACCACGTCTGATTGAAAGTCTTGTTAAGGATTTGGGACCTCTACGACTATGCCTGGTCGTGGGTCTTGGGCGAGAGCTAATACTCCCTGAGCTACATGCCCCTCTTGATGGTCAGAACTTGCTTCAACCCCTTGAGGGATAGTGCCCGTCTCGACCACATGCTCTACTATTGCAGAGGTAGCCTTCACAAAAGATATAAAACTTTTTCCAGATTTCCTTTTCTATTTGCTTGACAAAGCCATGAGAAGCAGAAACTGAAAATATCTTGTTGTCCTAATAGATAGGTTCCTTGGTCTTGGGGGCATTATGCTTAAGTTCTTCGACTATTCCCCTTTTCTCTGCAGCAATCACATCTGCAAAGAATTGCCTGATAGGAGTAGTTGAAGGCAGAGTGGAACTTGAACTTCCACCCTTCTTGTCAGTAGTTTTCACAAGGCGACGCCTTTTAGCCAGAGGGACTCTGTCCTCCTCTCACCCCTCTTCGATAGTCCTCAATTCGACCTCTTGGTCGTCTTGACAATCTGCCATGCCTACTTTCTGCAGAAGTCAGAAAACGAATTTACCAAGTGGTCAAACTTTACAACTACCGAACTCTAAAGACGAAATCAACTTTTGATTACCTTTAGGCGTTCATTTCTTTCTTCTTTGGTTACGACCGCTAGGATTTGAGGAACTCCTGACATGTGCGTAGTGGCTTTCTCACAAACAAGCTTGACCTGAACGTCAATTTCTTTTTGTGAGAGATCTACAATTACAAAGATATAATCAACAATTATGCTCAAAATTAACAAAAAAAGAGCTAAGTTGATTATTTCTTTACCTCCTTCATAATCTCTGGTCAGGTCAGCAGTCCCTGAGTACATCCACATGGGGTGTACTCGATTCTTCAGAGGACAAATGTGGAGCATGATGAAGTCCTTCACCACGTGCCATCCTGTTGGGCCCCCGGATCACTGGACCCGAGACTCTCTGTGTATTTTGAACTAGTCCTATGATCAGTAGCTAGTCCACACAGTGACACCATTGATGAAATCATATCCATACAACAAAATCTCTAAGAAGCAGACAAATTAATATTATTTAGTAGCAATGGACCTTATGGTCAAGTTTTATAAAGTTTGCCACGCAGGGCTTAAAGGCAAAAGTGTAAACCTGCAGTGGAATAAAATAACTCGTGGTAGCCATCCGACATGCCCATATGCAATCGAGTAGAGAACGCGACCTACTTTGCATAGTCTTCAAAATACTCTTCTTGGAACTCTGAGTTCCCTAGTTCTTCTTCGGTGACTGATCAAGAAATGACGCAAAGTCGTGTGTACATAAAGTACTCAGCAAGTCGTAGAGAAATATATGCAATTAGTATTTATGCAAGGCTTGAACAAAGATAGTTTTAGGACTATTTTGCAGAAAGCAGTATTGACAGTAAATAGATTGAAAAGCATAATTGAAAATGAATAATAAATAGATAGATAATTGCTTTGAAACAATCAATAAACCTCTCGTTCACTTCCCAACCAACAACCGGTGAACAACCCGTTCACTTCCCAACCAAATCATTAAAATATTTTTAAGAAAATCCACCTCTCGTGTGAAATCACCAAGCATTGTCCATAACCGGGGACACGGCTATTCGAAAAGTTTTATACTCTGCAGAGGTTGTACAACTTGACCTGCAATAGATAATCAGCTTATAATGTCATACATGACACGCTACTAAGTGATTATCATAAGGCTTTTACAAAGTTTCATTTTGACTTGGTTCTGCTCGCTAAGGTTCACCACACAGGCCCCCTCTTGTGCCAAATCGTCAACCCAAACAGAACCAAACCAAAATATTGCTAATTAGTTGGCCAGGTCCACCCCACCCTGGATATATGGTTGTACCGTATGGCCCAGATCAATTGGAGTTCGTATGAAGGAGAACGAACGTCTGAAAGTTTGCAATCACATGAAATGATAGAAAATGGATGGAGAGAGAAAGTCAATTGAAAACTGACTATGCTGGTTTTTGGATTTACAGAACAAGGCAAAAGAGTGGATGACTACAAGGGCCCACTTACAAGAGAGAGCAAAAGAGAAAGAGAGAAGAATGGGTATGACAAAGTGGTCCCACCAGGAAGTGAGACAAATGAATGAAAACAAGAAAGAAGAAGAAGACATAGTGCAGAGAGCTTCCACGGGCTTAGGCCTGGTGGCGTCGCTGGTGGGGAGCTGCTTGGCGGCTGGCGGTAGCCCGAAAAATGGGACGACCGCGAGGTGGGGAAGAGGTAGGTGGTGGCGGTGGCTGCGGTGGTGACAAGTGGAGTGCACGGCGGCGGCGTTCCAGAGGCGGCGCCGGTGAGAGGAGGAAAGCACTACAGAGAACGTGACGAGGCGAAGCCGGTGGTGATGTCCAAGGTGGGAATTTTTTTAAATAATATTAATTTAAAACATAATTACAAAAATATATCGTCTCTCCAAAAATTACAATGTGTTCTGTCGCTTGATTGAAATGGCGGCGGGGACCTCGCCATTCAGCTGGCGGCGAGGACCTCTCCCCTCCGCCGCCGGTCCGGCCACCTATCGCCCGATTGAAATGGCGATAGGTCCTGTCGCCATTTCAAGCGGCAGCGAGTTCTGTCGCCATTTCAAATGGCGGCGAAGCTAAAGCCAAATTGCCCTTCTCTAGCCACAAGAAATCCTCAAGCGAGGCAAATTTGGCTTGCTTCGTCGCCATTTGAAATGGCGACAGGACCCATCGCCATTTCAAGCTGGCGATAGGTGGCCGGACCGGCGACAGAGAGGAGAGGGTCCGCCGCCAGCTGAATGGCGATAGGTCCCCGCCGCCATTTCAACCGGGCGATAGGAAGCAATTTTTGGAGAGGATATATTTTTGTAATTATGTTTTAAAATAATAATATTTTTTTAAAAAAATTCTCCAAGGTGGCGGCCGGGGACAGGTTGACGGTGTCGGGAACAAGGAAGAAAGGAGTTTCGGTTGTCGAGAGGAAAAGCACGATTCGGCGAGGAGAGAGAAACTTGGGGATGGGTGGAGATTCTTCGGGGGCACACCGTGATGTGGGCGGCGGCGCAAAAGCTTGGCCGAAGAGGGAGTTGGGCGGAGGTGGTACACGACCGGAATGGAGGAGGAAGGAGAAGCTTACTATGGTGCTTCGGTTGGGGGGAGGGAAGATAGGAGGGGAAAAGGAAAGTAGAAGGAGGTGCTCCAGTTTTTATAGAAGAAAGGGGTGGGCACAAGAAGACGGGAGTGTGGGAGATCTGCCAGGGTGCATCTGTGGCAGAGGCTCGAGGGCTAGCAAAGGCCAGAGCGGGGCGAGCCGGGCTTGGGCACGGGTGCGGGTGGCAGGGCATGGAGGCGATGGGATGTCAATGAGACAGGCAAGGAATCTCGAGAGCAAGCGTAGCGCAAGACAATGAGCAAGCGACAACGAAATGCGGAGGTTGAAGAAAGAGAAAAGAAAAGGAGAGAAAGAAAGAAAAGGAAGAAAAAGAAAAGAAATTCAGAAAGTCCAAGCAAATTTTATAAAAATCCTTGGAACCTAAATAGATCGAATAAAATAGTTTTGGATTTAATTGATGTTTATTTTAATCATTTAAGATGTTTTTCATTCTAAAATTCAATTTAAGCTTTAAATTAATTCAATAAAATGCAAAAACTCCAAAAGAATTCCCACTTTAAATTAAATAATTTAGATTAAACTTTACAAAAAATAAAATAAATTTTAGGAAAACATAAAATAAATAAACTAAATCGGGTTGCAAGAAACAACAAGGAACTTGGAGAAAATCTAAGAGACCCGAAAATCAAATAAAACAATTTTTGTTTAATTGAAGTTTGATTTACTCATATTAAATTATTTTTGTTTCTGAAATTTCCAATTAAGCTTTAACAATTCAAGAAAAATCGAATGATTATTTTGGAAAATTCAAAAAGTCCTAAAAATTGGAATGTTAGACATTCGGTCAACCCCTCTTCTCTCAAGTCTTTAATGTCTCGATGTAGGGGGTGATCCAGTTGTGATCGCTCGGAGTCGAGTCCTAAGATAAACTCTTTTCTGTAGGCTTCCCCATGAAGAAGAGGTTGTCGTCCCTAGATACAGTCCAGTAGAACCACTTCTTCTTCCAACCTGGCCATGAAGACCGGGTGAACATCTGAATATACTCCCTCAACTCTTCGTCATGGAGCTTCCGGCCACAGCTACCTGCGATTCCACTGTGCTTACCTGTCTCGTAGTAATACCAGAAGAGATCCAAATATAAAAGGATTCCAAGATAGGCTTCGCACAGGTAAACAAATACACTCAGCATTGTGATGGAATTGGGAACCAAGTTCACCAATTCCACTCCAAAATGTCGAAGTACGAGCATTAAGAAAGGATGGACGGGTAGTCGAAAACCATATTCACAGTATGACTGAAATACTAGAATGGTGTTCTCTTCACCTGAGGGCTAATGCTGACCATCAGTGTTGAACCACTTCACCAAAGCTCGCCTTAGATTCTTCTGCACTACGACTAGAGCCGTTATTTTCTCCACATCCATATCAGATTTCTCCCATTTGGAAATGGTTCTGGCCATCTTTTCCGAGTGAGTTTGATTTGAATTTGGAAGAGTTTGGGAAAGGATTGCGACTTGGTTGGCGGTAGAGAGAACAAGAGCCCAGGATCAGTTGAAGCAAATGGGAAAAGCGAAAACCCTAAATCATGCCTGTGGTAGATTTTTATAGCCGTGGGTCTGAGTTAAAGATCGTGGAAACTCAACAGTTGCCACCCCTTCGGGAATCAAGTAAAATTACCTTCTTGACCAAGTCAATTTCTGGTCGAATGAAATACCAGTCAGAAAGACTCTGCTTCCGACCACTGTTCTATGACCTCCTTTCCAAGTAAGTTATTTTCACTTGAAGTTGGGGGGCTAGATGATGAGGATCTAATAATCCTCAATTAATTATTTTGTTTATCTGTAATTGTTATTATAGATAGCAATACCTTCATATTGGTCATAAGTATACCCCTTATGATTCATAAGGGAAAAACTTAATTGAGCGGTCGTAAACCATTCTACGGCTGCTCTATACGGTCGTAAATACTCCTACGACTACCTAGTGGTCGTAAGATTTTCTATGACCACCACGTGGTCGTAAGCCTTTCTACGATCACCTCATGGTCGTAAGCCTAACTGTGACCACCCTATAGTCAACAGAGCTTACAGACATATGGACCTAATCGACTAGGGACTCTTATACGCTGTCTTTAATACACACGTTAGTTAGTATATGTTGTTATTATCCAGGATAACTGCACGTATTAAGCCTTTATCTTTGATGTAACTGCAAGGCGATGTGTGGTGTGGTCTATTTGACAATAACTACCATACACGTGCGCATTTCAACAAGCGTTGAGGTGCCTCTTGGCATGGAACAACTGCCACCCCTTCACGCACTATATAAGGGATAAAGTCAATGGACATCGGGATAGATCATTCAGAAGGCAATCGGAGACGACACACAAAAGTCATTAAGTCTTAGTTCTAGTGATTTGTTCCTAGTTGTAAAGTATAGTCAATACAGCAATATAGGAGTAGGGTTATTATTCTCCCAAGAGAAGGCCTGAACCTGTCAAAATCCCTGTGTCTTGTTCTGTGTGGATCTAACTCAAGGTAAGTCTCAAGCATTCATTCGTAAGATCGATACTTGATCATCGACACCTACTAAGCCGTACAACCACATGTCTAGTATGTGATAGACCTGGCCTATTACTTTGCTTAGTTTTGATGCGAAGACCTACACCCCTATCATACTAAGTGAAGAAGGGTTGTGACTCCCCAACAATGGCGGGTCTGTCATGTATAATGTCCTACATAAACAGGGATGTTCTGTGAAGTAACCCATACGCGGGCACTGCCTCAACCACTGTGGGGTTATAAACCCGACGAAGTGGGTTTAGTGTCGGGGCTAGGGACTGGAAAAGCTTTGCTATGATCATGTCAGTCACACACCCAAGGAAGCGTGTCATGACCGACATTAAGAGTTGATCCTATCTTATGGGTAAAGTTGTACAACTTCTGCAAAGAATGTTTTAACCTATTTGAATAGTCGTGCCCCCGGTTACAGGTAAATATGTGAAGTTTGCCACTACTGGTTGGTTTTATTAACTTAAAATTGTGAACTAAAACATGTTGGGGGTAAACATGGTGATTGAGTTGTGCGACGTGCTGGTGTAAGCATGGTATGTGTGGTTGCGATGTGCTAGTTTAAACACGGCCGCTGGGAATGTGATATGCTAGTATAAGCATAGTCACCAGTAAATTAAGACTTATGGAGTGGAATTTCGGCATGCTGGTGTAAGCATGGCCGTTAAGGTTGCGACATGCTAGGGTAAGCCTGGTCGCCAGGACATGGTCATGCTGGTGCAAGCATGGTTGTGATAACTGATAACATTGCTTATACAAAATAACCTTTAGATTTAAAGTAAAACTTTCTAAGTCATAGGTTTGGAAAATAATTTTAGTAATTGAGTAAACTGGATTTGTGCTAAAATAAACATACAACCCCTTCCCCTTGAAAAGCCCCGCATCTATATAATTGCATTTGCGGTAGGGGCTTATTGAGTACGTACTTTTGTACTCATGGTTGCTCAAAAATGTGGATTCAAACAATGAAGTTGAAGATCTGGTGTATGAATATTTCTACGCATCCGACTATGGAGATGATGGAGACAACACTACTACAGAAAAGGCCTTCACAGACGGTTCAAAAATATCATCACAGACAGCTTCTTGAGCCGTTTGAGTTTATGGGTCAGTGATGCATGAGGTCATCACAGACAGTTTTCAAACCGTCTATGATGCATACTATCACAGACGGTTTCAGCCACAAACCGTCTGTGATGACTATATATCACAGGCGGTTTCAACCACAAACCATCTATGATGACTATATATCACAGACGGTTTAGTCACAAACCGTCTGTGATATCTATATATCACATATGGTTTGTGGTCAAACCGTCTGTGATGATTCTTTCTATAAAGCCACCAGCGATTCTTTGCTTGTGCCTTTAAAGCGGCATATATATATATATATATATATATATATATATATATATATATATATATATATATATATATATATATATATATATATTATTTCTATTGTTCCTAGTCCCTTAGCCACTTTAGGGTCGCCCCACAAACATGAGGAAGAGGAGACAACAACTGTGGGCAACCTCATTGAGCCCTGCAAATTTAGAAATCTGTTTTTGCACAGAAAGCGTCGGGACATCCAATTACTTGTTGCTAATACATGATGCCACTTCGGTCGAGTACCAAGGCCCACGTCACTTTCTTAGCAGTACTCCGAAGTGGCATCATGTATTAGCAACCAAGTAATTGATGTCCCGACGCTTCCAAGCACCGTCTGTGATATCTATATATCACAGATGGTTTGTGGTGAAACAAATCAGTGATGACTCTTCTCTATAAAGCCACCAAGCGATTCTTTATTTGTGCCTTTAAAACGGCATCATATATATATATATATATATATATATATATATATATATATATATATATATATATATATATATATATATATATATATATATATATATATATATTATTAGTTCTATTGTTCCTAGTCCCTTAGCCACTTTACGTTCGTAAGATCCTGACATGACCGAAGTGGCATCATGTATTAGGCAACCTCATTGAGCCCCGACAAATTTAAATCAGATTTTAAAGCGTTAGGACATCAATGAGGTTGCTAATACATGATGCCTCTTCCTCATGTACTGTGCGTCCCGCACTTTCTTAGCAAGTGGCATCGAGGGACTCGTAACACATACATACATACATACATACATACATACATACATACATACATACATACATACATACATACATACATATATATATATATATATATATATATATATATATATATATATATATATATATATATAATGCCGGTTTTAAAGGCACAAGTAGCCACTGCTTTGATACTTTATAAAGAAGAGATTAGGAATGGAATGGTAGGACGACGTACCTAGGACGCAAGATAGGAGAACTTGACCTGCATTAACACAGTTACACAGACAAATGTGAAATGAATGGCGAGAAGCAACAGATGACATCTTGACAAAATGACAAATCGACAAATAAGTCATAACATACATATCACACATTTTATATATCTATTTTTGCAAATCATCAATCATACATATGAACAGCCCATGGTTCACCAAGCAAGTTTCCACTATCAATAGCAGACAACACTTGACACTTCTGAATAAGTCATAACTCATAACAATATAACATATCAACAGCTCATACATATCAACAATCCAATAAGTCATAACATATCAAGCCCCATCCGAACCCACAAAGATGAACTAAGCAAGATGCATAGAATTCACATACACCAATAGCCCTCGGTTTACATCACGAGCAAGGGACTATTAATATGAACTAATTATCAATTCAATTTCAGCATAAGACTATTAACATCATTACATCACAGAGCAAGGGACTATTAATATGAACTAATTATCACTTCAATTTCAGCATAAGACTATTAACATCATTACATCACAGAGCAAGGGACTATTAATATGAACTAATTATCAATTCAATTTCAAGATAAGACTATTAACATCATTGAAGCGGTTCAACAAGAAGACCAAGGGTGTCCAAACCCGCCACCACAACGAGAGTAGCCCTCGGCATCCATCGCAGAGCACTAGCCATTTTCATCACAGAGCAAGGGGTAGAGACAGAGAGGGAGTAAGGTAGGTGATACCTCAAGACAAATAAGAACCACCACGGCGGCGACCTCACCACCAAAGACAACCCTCATCCATCTCCTTCACCTTGCATAAATCACACAAACATTAGGACACAACTTAAGGCTCAAGCATAAAAATCAAACTCAACATAAGACATTAAGCTAACAGATCTAGAGGAGAATAGAGGAGGATGGGGAAAGCAAAGACCACCAAGGCAGGCGCAAGAGGCCGAAAGCAGAGAACCAAGCCATGGCGGTCTGCAAAGGCGACGCGAGGCCAAGCCCGATGGCTTGGTGGCGGCGTCACCGTGGTTGTGGTGAAGACCTCGACATCTGCAGAAGACACTACTATCGTTGAGTGTCTTGTGCGGTCGAGTGGTGTCACAACCGGCGGCGACGGCGACGGGGTTGGGCGGCGGCAGCGGCGACGGTCGGCGGTGGCGTCGAGGTGGGGAGGGAACGGAGTAAATGCGCCTGGCAAGGATGTGAGTTAGGCGGGCGCAAACCCTAAGCGGAGTGACGAGAGTTAGGCGAGCACAAACCCTAGCGGCGGGCTCGTACTAATAAAGAGACTTATCACAGACGGTTCTATTATGGAACCGTCGGTGATAATTATCACCGACGGTTCCATAATAGAACCGTCCGTGATATGTCCCATATCACGCAGCGGTTCCATTATGGAACCGTCGGTGATATGGTTTTTTCTCAAGTATATTTATCTTGTATATACACTTACATGACATGAAGAAATTACATGTTTATATGTCAATTATATATATATATATATATAATTAATTAATTAATTAATTAATTTGTTCCACTAAACCGTCTCGATATAATTAATATTAATTGTAACTTCACCTCCAAACTAGATTTTGTTTTTCCACAAACCGTATATATATATATATATAATATAGTAACTTCACCTCCAAACTTTTTTTCATTTTGGAATTTTCATATATATGGCCAAACAGTGTGGCCAGTCACTTACAAAAAATTTTAAAAAAGTAGAAACCTATAAATAAACAAAGTTTTTCTAGTGGCGGAGGTAGGCTGCTATCTCCGTCTTCAATACTTCATAAGCGGCGTCAAGATCGGACGGTTCGATCATCGTGAATGAAGCACGAAATCGTCCACCCACCGACACGCTTATTCAAGTGTCTCGAAGACCCTCGATCGTTGAACCAAGAAGAATTGAGCCCATAGGCTCTCTTCCTTGCTTGAGGGTCTCGGCACAGTCGACTCGATGCTTTGCCGCCTCGATTCTGTGATCAAGTGACAGCAAGCCTCACAGAGGCGTGCAACATCGTTTTGGAGGACTACGTCAATGACGATAAACTTCGCCGAAAGTGGGAGATCACCGGAAGACACGGCGGAGGAGGATGTCAAGGCGGCGGAAGGTGGCGTCACTGCTCCAAGCAAATTCTCGGCCAGAGGAGTGAAGACACCGTTGATCAAGCGGTGTTCTTCCGCAAAGACAGTTCAACGTACACCGAGAGAGATGCTCGACAAGGCGACCAGAAGGCCATCAATGCCGGCGACAAGGAAGAGGCGCATTTTTTTTTTATAAATATGTGGGGATGATCATCTTGGATGGCGGATGATCCTTTTATAAAACAAGGAATAAATTGAGCGTGAGGCGAAGAGCGCGTCGGGAGCCGAAGCGGATCGATGCGACGAAGAGACGATCGAGCCGAAGCGGATGGTGACGTAACGACGCGCGGCGGCGAAGAAACTCACCGCGAGTCAGTAGCGATATTATCACGAGCGGTTATAACAAAAACCGTGCGTGATATGTGGTAATATCACGAGCGGTTATTGTTAAGAACTGCGTGATGTTTCCTGACGGTTCTTTGTTGAAAACCGCGTGATATGTAGTATTATCACGAGCGGTTATTAACAAGAACCGCTCGTGATACTTCATGACGGTTTTCAACATGAACCATCGTGATATTACCTCTTCACGAGCGGTTTTTGGCGCGACCAATAACATGAGCGGTCTCTAAACCAAAACCGTCGTGATTCAATATATCTGACGGTTTTGGTCAACCGTGCGTGATGAGGCGTCGATATTAGCCTTTTGTAGTAGTGCAACATTAATTAGGTCCTAGCCCTAGTCGGTTGCCTATGGCAAATCATGGTGGCCATGCTCTTTTCAAGTCTTAACGCTGCTACTCTGAACTTCTGAACTATTTGACATGTCGGCCCGTTCTGTAAACTCTAACCTTAAGGCCTTTTTACCATGTTCTGTAATAATATTTAATTAATGTTATGTATGTGTTGTAAGGATGTGATATTCACCAATATTTGTCTTGTGTGGGCTAGCTACCGATCATGGAACTAGCTCAGAATACACAGAGGGTCTGGATGAAAATCCGGGTCCCCACATGGAGTATTTGCACCTTGAAACCTTCCAAGAAGAAACCCTAATTTGTGATTTGAGGAAAGTGGAAAAAGAGGAGACTAGGGTTTGAGAGAGTTGGATTGATTGAGTGCTCAAGTGGTGAGGTTTTGTCCTCCATGGTGAAGTGGTTATAAATCAACAATCTCTTGAATCAATCAATGCAAGGTTTACTCCAACATGAGTTCTATTTTGTTCTTGTTCTCTCTTTGATGCCACTGGGATTTTGTGTGTTACTTTGGTTTTCCTTGGGTCTTTTATTGTGATCTAGCTTGCTAGGACGTGTGAGAATCCATCTAGAGTCATCTTGATCATCATCTGCCCACGAGCAAGTTTTTCGATCAAAGTTTGAATTTTCTCGGTTCTCGTTCCTTCTTGATCTCATCCAACAAATTCGTGGAACCTTGGCTTCGATCGTCCCGATCGTCAATTAGAATAGGTTTCTAACCTTCTTGACGAGCTATGGTTGAAATCTCATGGGATTTGGATCACATGATTGACCTTGAGTGCTTGACCTGCATGGTAGGCGGATTAGTTTCCCTGGTCAGAAGCTTATCGACCAGTTTTAAGAATTTCCAATCACATAAGCCATTTTTCGATCTCCTCGAACCGTGATGACTCCTTTCGGTTCTAGTATTTTTAAACTCTGATAACCGTAATGCATGGCTATCAGGAATTTTGCTAAAGTCGGACGACCGAGGATTCCATTGTATGCGGTTTCGAAATCCACCACATTAAATGGAACTTTTTCTGTTCGGAAGTTGTCGGGTCTTCCGAACGTAATCGGAAGGGACAATTGTCCTATCGATTTGGTGGTAGAACCAAGAACTATGCCGTGGAAGGCATATTTCACGGGTTTTACCTTAGACTTAGGAATCTGCATCTCTTCCAATGCTCCTATAAATAAAATTTTTAAAGCACTACCTCCATATATTAAGACTCGATTAACTTTATAATTGTTAATAGTAGGTTTAACTATGATAGGAAACTTACCCGGTCGAGTCAACGGGATAGGGCAGTCTTCTTTGCTGAAGGAGATTACAGTTTTCGATCAAGTGGACGGCTTGACAGTGATCGGAGACTCATCAAGGTTCACTTTCTATTCCACGGCCTTTAGATGACGTCTTGACTTGTACGAGGAGGATCCATCAAAAATCATATCGGCTGTGTGGTGTGGCTCTTGGTACTCCATCTCTTTGTCACCATCTTTGTCCTTCTTGTAGCTTGGTTCTCGAGTTACATTATGAAGGGAAGGACCGTTACCGAGTAGTAATCCTCTAGTTTCTTTTGCTGTGCTCAAGAAAGCGTGGATCATGCCTCGCTTTGCTGGTGAAGTGGACACCACTTCTTATTTTTCTTGTAATCATCGGTCGACGCTCTTGCCTTGTTCCGACCGGAAAAACCTTTTTTGCCTTTAGTAAATTTTTCTGGAATTGCAAGAACTTCTTTGTTGTCGAGCTTGCGATTCTTCTTATTCTTGAGAGACTTCTTGCTTTTCTTCTCTTGCTTCTCCAGGCCTGACTGGGGATTTTTATCTTTTTGATCAATAGCTTCACACCATTCGACCGCTTCACTAGCGGCTGCATGCTTGCCTACCATGTCGAAAAGTTCGATGGTCGTTTGTGGAGGATTTATTGCAATATCCTCTATAAACCGGCGATTCCTCAGCCTTGCTTTAAAAGCCTGGATGACAGAAGACTCTGCAATCTCTATGATAGAGTTTCGAATCTGACTGAATCTCTTGATATATTGTCGAAGAGTTTAATTGGTTTTCTGCTTCATCTGATGAAGATCATCCTCCTTCCCGAGACGATCGCACGTCCCTTGAAAGTTCACGATCAGAGTATCACAGAGTTGATCACTACTACAAAAAGGCTAATACTGAACACTTCATCACAGACGGCTGACCAAAACCATTTGTATTACATGCAATCACGCATTTATTTTGGTTTAGAGATAAATCGTATTATCGGGTCGCGCTAAAACCGTCTGTGAAGAGGTAATATCACGAGCGGTTCATAGCTAAATCGCTCGTGAATTATCACGATTTGCTATTGTTAATAACCGTCTATGATAATTCTACATATCACATACGGTTTTCAATAAAGATCCGCTCGTGAAACATCACGAGCGATTCTTAACAATAATAAATGCGTGATATTGCTACATATCACAGATGGTTTTCAACAAAGAACCGTTTAGAAACATCACGAGCGGTTCTAATAATAACCGCTCGTGATATTACTACATATCACAAATGGTTTTTTGTTATAACCGTTTGTGATAATATCGCTACAGCTCCCAGTTGAAGCCTGATGAACAGTTTCTTCATCGCCGATGCGTCTCTTCGTTGCATCAATGCCGCTTCGGCTTCTCGATGCATCTCTTCATCTCATGCTCCAAATTTATTCCTTGTTTTATAAAAAGGGTCATCCGCCATCGAAGATGATCATCACCACTTATAAAAAAAATAGAAATGGCTGCCTCCTCTATTTCCTTGTCACCGGCATTGATGGCCTACCTGGCCGCAATGTACGAGCGCCTCTTTCGCTGTACGTTGAATTGTGTTGCGGAAGAACACTGTTTCAACAGTGTCTTCACTCCTCTATCCAAGAATTTGCCGGAGTAGGTGACGGCCACCTTCCGCCGTCTTGACATCCTCCTCCGCCGTGTCTTTCAGGTGATCTCCCACTTTCGACGAGTTTACCGCATCATCGAGTGGTTCTCTAAACGACGTTGCACGCCTTCAGAGGCTTGCCGTCACTTGGGCTATGTCCGAGGCGGCAGCCGATCGAGTCGACAGGCGAAACCCTCAAGAAGGGAAGAGAGCCTATGGGCTCAATTCTTCTTGGTTCAACGATCCGAGGGTCTTGAGACACTCGAACGATGGCGTCGATGGGTCGGCGCATTTAGAGCCGCTCGATCACGAACCGTCCGCCCGACGCCACCTCAAGTATTGAAGAGCGGAGATAGCGACCTACCTCCGCCACTAGAAAAACTTTGTTTATTTATAGGTTTCTACTTTTGTAAGAAGCGACTAGCCACTATTTGTTTGGCCATATGAAAATTCCAAAATGAAAAAAAGTTTGGAGGTGAAGTTACTATATTAATTATATGTTGAATTATTACTCTCTCTCTCTCTCTCTCTCTCTATATATATATATATATATATATATATATATATATATATATATATATATATATATATCAAAGACGGTTTTGTGGGGAAAAATCTAGTTTGGAGGTGAAGTTACAATATTAATTATATCGAGAGGCAGTGCGTTTAGTGGAACAAGTTATATATATTATATATATATATATATATATATATATATATATATATATATATATATATATAGTTAGTTAGTTAGTTAAAGCAAATTTTCAGCATATTTAAATGACAAAATTGATATATAAACATGTAATTTCTTCATGTCATGTAAGTGTATATACAAGATAATATATACTTGAGAAAAAAACCAATTCACAGACGGTTCCATTATGGAACCGTCTATGATATGGGACATATCACGGACGGTTCTATTATGGAACCGTCTGTGATATGAACATATCACGAGCAGTTCCATAATAGAACCGTCCGTGATAACTATCACTGACGGTTCCATAATAGAACCGTGTGTGATAAGTCTCTTTATTAGTTGAAGCCCGGCCGCTAGGGTTTGCGCCCGCCCTAACTCGTCATTCCCCAACGCCGCTAGAGTTTGCGCCCGCCTAACTCGTCACTCCCCAGCGCACTTACTCTCGTTCGTTTCCCTCCCCACCTTGACGCCGCCGCCCAACCCCATCGCCGCCGCCGCCGGTTGTGACACTACTCTGCACTGCAAAAGACACTCGTACGATAGGAGTGTCTTATGTAGTGTCAGGGTCGTGCCACAACTACGGTGACGCCGCCACCCAAGCCACTAGGCTTGGCCCCGCATGTCGCCTGCGTCGCCATGGCTTGGTTCTCCTGCTTAGCCTCCTGCGCTCGGGGCCCTGGCCCCCTGGCTTTGCTTTCCCCATCCTCCCTCTATTCTCCTCTAGATCTGTTAGCTTCATGTCTTTTTTGTTGAGTTTGATTTTTATGCTTGAGCCTTAAGTTGTGTCCTGATATTTGTGTGATTTATGCAAGGTGAAGGAGATGGGTGAGGATTGTCTTTGGTGGTGGGGTCGCCGTGGTTGCTTGCCAGATCGAGGTATCACCCTACCTTATTCCCTCTCTGTCTCTACCCCCTTGCTCTGTGATGAAAATGGCTAATGCTCTGCGATGGATGCTGAGGGCTACTACTGGTGTGGTAGGTTTGGACACCCTTGGTCTTGTTGTCTTGCTGTTGAACTGCTCAATGATGTTAATAATCTTATGCTGAAATTGAATTGATAATTAGTTCATATTAATAGTCTCCTTGCTCTGTGATGTAATGATGTTAATAATCTTATGCTGAAATTGAATTGATAATTAGTTCATATTAATAGTCCCCTTGCTCTGTGATGTAAACTGAGGGCTATTGGTGTCTGTGCATTAATTCTGTGTGCTTAGTTCATGCTGTGGATTCAGATTGACAAAAATGAATGGGGGGCAAAATGGTGGGTTTGGTTAATGCTCTTTGATGGGTACTGAGGGGTTTTGATGCCACTTCTTTCTGCTTGGTTAGCTTACATGGGATCGATGTGGTTTGGATGGGGCTTGGCTGCAATTAACTTTTCAGATTTGTGTCCCAGGTACGTATACGTCCTACCATTCTATTCCTGATCTCTTCTCTATAAAACCTCCAAGCAATGATGTAAACATATATATATATATATACACACACACACATATACATATACACACACACACACATATATATATATATATATATATATATATATATATATATATATATATATATATATCAAACGGTTCTAAACACGAACCGCTCTGCATGAT
Organism: Phyllostachys edulis; assembly: GCA_036346405.1. NCBI lineage: Eukaryota > Viridiplantae > Streptophyta > Magnoliopsida > Poales > Poaceae > Phyllostachys > Phyllostachys edulis. Next base: position 677,229 of record CM070559.1, on the reverse strand, counting down.
AGATAGTTATCACAGACGGTTCGTGTTTAGAACCGCTTGTGATAGTCGATATCACAAACGGTTACGAGTTAATAACCGCTCAGGATATCATGCATCATGAGCGGTTCCTAAATCGCATGCGTGATGACCTCATGTCATCATTGACCTATAAACTCAAAGGCTCCTAAACCGCCTCGTAATGACGTTTTTGAACCGTCTGTGAAGACATTTTCTGTAGTAGTGGATCCCAAGTGTAGATAGATCCGACTAGTAGGTTGAGTAACCACGACCGGGCAGACCCTTCAAGGACCGTGGGTAAGTAATTTGCCATCACGTTGTCATTACCACCAGTAGCCTTGATGGCGGTAGTATAAGTTTGAAGAAATTCTACCGGGTTCTGAGTCCCGTTGAACTTCTCTATGTTGGTCGGTCGAACTCGTCCGCCAACGAAACACCTTTGGAGACCGCTAAAAACGCCGACACTCGTAATGGAGTCGTGGCGCCTTCTCTAAAAAGGAGCTGGATTATAGTCAGTTGGGGCTCGGTTCCTCATATTTGCATACCTAAGATCCGGTGTTCTGATTTGGTCGTGGACGTTATGACAACGTCTTTGACCACCTGCTTGGTTCAGATGATACCTAAGATCGCCTGAATCAAGTGGTTGTTTCTCTTGACGAGGAGGAGTGGCTGCTGTGAACAACCTTCTTCCCTCGTGATTTCCTGGTCGGAACCTATGAGGGAGTCTTGGTGTCGATCGGTCCTCCAGTCGACCATGTTGTCCCCTACTGAGAGAGGAGCGCTGGGATGAAGTCATCGTGTGACTTTGCGTATTCCTTTGCTCTCGGTACATTTCTGTACGCTGCATGGTTTGTTGGAGGATCTCCGACACCTGGCCTGCAAGCTGAGCATAACCTAGAGTTCCTGCTAAAGCAGGATCTGGATTATTCAGAATATCTCGGACTCGTTACATGTTTTGTATTGTTGCCGAAGGTCGTGGATGATTCCCACTTGCAATGGGCGTTCGATGAGTTGAGTTTTCTCTCGACCTTCCGGTTGGCCCTGTCTGACCCCTTACTCATGGTGGGGTAGGAATAAGTGAATTAACTGAAGCATGTCCATCAGCTCGGTCGCCTGCAGTAGTTGGTGCTTGAGCGCCCGTACCATTTCCACTAGCAAGTGGTGGCAAATTAACCCGTGGAGGATCATACACGGCATCTGGATTGGTATCTCCTATCACGTTAACTTAGTGGTGCCAACAGTGATCTTTCGATGAGCTCCCGTCGTAGCTAAGGGAGTGCCTTCCAGAGCTTCGGCAAGGAGCCTCCACGATGGGGAGTGGTTGGAGATTACCGCCTTTAGTGGCTTTGTTGTGGACCCAGCCTAATCCGGCGGATTGCCGATTGTATGCTGAGTTTCATCATGCCCACTCGGCCTACGATCAGTGATAGCTTTATTGATACCCTTACGGATGTCGGTTGGCCCCGAATCACGAGGAGTCATGTTGGCGAATCATCGGTCGCCTATGACAATATCAAGAGTACATGGACTCTCGATTGCGATCTTTGGGCTTCACAGCCGCTTTTTTTGGCCGGATCGACCGAGTTTGTAGAGCGATTCAACGTTTGAATCGGTCGAACGAGCGGTTCCTCTAAGAGCGCCATTATTGTTGGCGGTGAATCCTCATCCATCTGGTCAATTTCACTAATCTCTACGAATGGCGAGCCAGCGGAGGAGGATGATGATAACATCCCGTTTTCTTCCATGGCACGGATGCATACGTCCATGTCGAGGTTGGAGTAGTCTGTCAGGTCGAACCAGTTTTTCTCATCCCAAGTCCCTGCCATGTTCGCATGAGCGATGATGGGGCAAAGGAAGTGGATGAGGAATGCTTGAGTGAAGTAATCTTCAAGAACTCAACGCCTTCTTCCCCACGGACGATGCCAGCTGTCGACGATCGAGTCACCGATCTTACGAAATAAACAAAGGAAAATGTCAAAGAGTTCTTGGGAGAGAATGAGACTGCTTTTTATTGCTATGAATTGGATATTACAAGGGGTGCCTTCGACAAGGCAGTGGACTAATCCTAATTATACTAAGCGTAGTGTTTGCTTTGCTATTGAATCAGACTTGAAGTATGAATCTAATGCTGATTATAATGCTTCAATATGATGGAATGCAATTGAATCTCCTCCTCCTTTCTGCCGTTTGTAGTCTCCTTTAAGTAGTCGACAAAGTGGTGACAATTACTTCTTGACAGGTCGGAGCGATGCAGCAGTTGATAAAGTATCAATCGTTCGACGGTTGAGTGTCTGTGAGACACTCAACCGTATGGTGATTGTTGTCAGTGTCTTAGGACCATGAAACGTTGTATGGTATGGAGCAAATATGACATGTGTTCCATTCATCACACGGTAAGGAATATGCTTGGAGTTAAATCTAGATGCTAGTTCAATACTTCTATGAGCAGTCACTTGGTCGGGGACTAGGTACAGGACCTCATCTGACCAGGGTACCCATTCTGTAACATCTGGAATCCTTACGACCCTGGAGGTCGTTAGCCTTAGGGGTTACGACCACAAAGACATATGGTCTTTTATTATGTATTAAAGTAATATATGGAGATTTTAATCCTCGCCAAGTCCCTAATCGATTGGACCCACATGTCTATAGACTTTATCAATTATAGGGTGGTCGTAGACGACCTGGTTGTAGAAAGGCTTACGACCACAAGGTGGTCGTAGAAAGGCTTATGACCATGGACTGGTCGTAGAAAGGTTTACGACCAGGGGATGGTCATAGAGAGGCTTACGACTACTCAGTTAAGCTTCTCCCTTATGAACAATAAGGGGTATACTTGTGAGTAATATGAAGATACTCCTATCTACAATTGATAAATAGTTCATTAAGGATTATCATATCCTCATCATCTAGCCCCCTCCCCCCAACTTTCAGTGAAAATAACTTACTTGGAAAGGAGATCGTAGAATAGTGGTCGGAAGCAGAGCCTTTCCAACTAACGCGCAGTGCAACGGAAGAAGAGTTGGAGTAGCCTGATCCAACGTAGAGCACATCGATGTAGTAGTCATAGTCAATCGTCCATCGTCCACCATAGTTGATCGTCCAGCGTAGTCGAACGTCCAACGTAATCAATCGTCCTTGGTTCCGATCGTCTCCTCCAGCAACCAATCGTGTTCCTCGCCAAGGTCGTGTATTGTCCTCAAGTGTAACTGCATCCACAATAGCGCTTCTACAGTATCCACACGTCCAGGGATGGAACACCGCACGCTGGTGTGCCAGCACCAATTTGCAAGGTAGACCTCTTGGGAAGATGACGGCTAGGGTTTCGGTGGAACTCACGTCCTCTCGTATCTATCTCAACAACCTCATGCATCTCCTTATATGGGGCCCATGACGGATCCTATCCAAACACGTTTTGTTCCAACTCGTTAAGTGTGTGACCCTGTAGGTTCATGCATAATCGGTTGTGACTCAAAACCATTTCCGACCACGAGTCGTTAGCGGTTCCTAGCAGGACATAACGATTCCCGAATACACACAAATTATATCAGACAAACCTTAATGCAATATGATCTACGACCAGATCCTTATCACTAACGACCAGCTCGTATCTCTATACGACTAGTTCATATTTAGTCTCGACCAGTTCGTAACTCCTTACAAGCAAGTTCGACCACTTAATGATTATATTTGACCAGTCTACGACCAGCTCGTATCTCCATACGACTAGTCCGTATCTGATCGAACTTAACAACCTTCTCGTGTATTCTCCCTTTGCCTCACGATATTTGGTTGAACTCCAGGTGAGATATTATGTCATCCATGGACTGTTCAATACTTTTCCGACCGAGTGTCGTATAACTTCATGTGGTCGAACTCTTCAACCACTAGTGGCATGGCCATGCACTTTCTTTATCCAACCACATCGAGAGACCCAGAGATATCTATCATGTTATGTTAGGAGGGACAAATCCCATATCCGACCAGTCACATTCCTCCGCATGTTTCATAGCATACCCGAAAGCTACCTTTATAACTACCCGCCATTTAGTAGCGTTATAACCCCTATGTGTACTATTACACATGTAGGAAACCATGCTAATATCAGGTCTAAGGATTATACATCATCATTACTTGAGACCAACTAATGACACATAGAATCATAACAATCTGAACATTATCTCAAGGTGGGTCAATCCAACACCATGTTCTCTAACATGTGTTCACATTATTGATTCGATATCTCTATATCCATGACCGGTGAAACATGGTCATCAATCAATACATGTGCTGGTCGATAAGTCACTAGTGTTCCGACTAGTGACATTCGACCAGGAATACATTTAGAACGACATCATATAAGTTAAAGAGCTTCACCAGCAAGTCACATACTTGTTGATCTATATAACTGATGATTCATTCAAGGAACATAATAACATTTATTCAATAACTCATAAACATAGACGTGATACAATCATCTCTATGATTGCCTCTAGGGCATATCACCAACAGTTGCCTCACCTATGACCGTGGAAGCAATAGCTTCTTCTACGGTCGTAGAGACGACAACTAAGGTGGTCGAGGAATCGACCCCTGTCCCTGTGGTGGCAATGGAGGAAGTTGCTGCCACTGAAGCAGCTACGATCATTCAGGTCTCGTGACCGAGTCCCACATCCTAAGGATATTCCAAATAGGGGACATATTTTTGATGACGAGCGTCTTCAAAGAATATGGTGGGACCAAGTCGTCGGGCTTGATGAACCACAAGATTCCGAGTTGGTGTATGGCAGATTCGCCTGGTCAGCCATCAGCGTAAGTACTCGATGTCGAATATTTTTATATTTGGATTTTTCCTCTTTCTCACTGTGTTTCTTTATTCAGAGAGCTCTTAAACAAGTTGCCACTGTTGGTGAACACCACAAGCAACTTGTATTGCTGAGGAAGCAGCAGGCTGATCTCTGCCAACTGGCAGTGAGATCGTAAGTATTTGCCACCAGAAGTATTATTTCATTTCGACCACTCATTCAATACTCATGTCTACTTTTAACCTCTGGAGGTCTAGAATTGACAAAAGAACCTTGGTTTCTGCCCTTAACTATGTAAAAGCCGAGGCACAAAAATTAAGGGACGAAAAAGAAGACCTACTGAATAACCTCCAGGAGGAAAATTCTGCAACTTGTGAGTTGCATGGGTAAGCTCCAAACCGAGATGGACTCGAAGGCCTTGGTGATTAACGAGCTCACCCGTATCACCAAAGAAAAAGACAAGAGCATAAATAATTGGGAGGAGCAATGCACGAAGGATGCTGCCTCTCATGATGACGAGATCAAGAAGCTTGATTCTAGTTTAGTAGGCAAGCATTCTTTACCTACAACCAGCTTCTCCTTTATGAACAATTAGGGTTATACTTGTGAGTAATATGAAGATATTGCTATCTATAATATCAATTATGAATAAACAGTTAATTGAGGATTATCATATCCTCACCAAGGGTTGAGAAGTCGGACACGTGTTGGCCATCAAGATAGGTGTGAGTTTGATCCAATGGTCTAAATTTGATTGAGATCCTTCATATTTTTAGTTGATTGACATATAGACAATCCTTTAGACATATTGCATGACAAGGGTAACCATCTGCAAAGATATATAGCTCTCAAAATTGTGAAGTTGTGATCACTTCCTCTTACCCTGAATATTACTCCCTCTGTTTCAAAATATTTGCACTCTTGGCTTTGACCAGCCAAACCTCGTAATCTTTGGCCAGTAATTTTTCTTTGAAATATTTAGTTTGGTTCTATTGAAATAATATTGTTAGATTCGTCATAACAAATATTTTTATAACATTACACTTCCATAAGATTTTATAAATGTATTAATACAAACTAACCGTCAAAGTTTAACTCCCAATACCGTGAAGAGTTTCCAAGTGAGAACTATAAATCAGCCGTCAATAGTATAGCAATTGATTGCTTGAAAACTAGTGGAATGTATGTATCTTTCACTAACATATAACTTCCCTCTATATACGTTAGGCCTGATTGGAACACAAAAAATTCAAAGAAAGTATAGAGGAATGGAACAGTATATATAATTCCAGAGTAAGATATAATTTGATACTTGTCCACACATGCATGACTGTCACGAACTTGACCTAACCAGCTTTAAATATCCAGAAACACAGGAGAGAAGAAGGCCGGCCGGGTTGGTCATGACTACTCATGAGAAATGAGGTGTAGCTACCTAGCTTCTGTTGAGTGTTGAGCTGTTTGAGATTGATGAGAGGGGAGAAAAGAAGTGAAGGGAGTGAGGGTACGTACTGCAGGGAGCTGATTGAAACTAGACAAATAATGCCCATCCTTCCTGCTTTGACTTCTTTAGCTAGCACAGTGCACACATGCGCATCCAGTATCGATCTGCTCCTCCTTTCTTTTCAAATATACCCAGCTTTCTGTACATGTTGTCTCTCTCCAGCTCCTCCCTCACTTGCTCCGTCCTATCTATCCATCCCGATCCATATCTATCTATCAGTCTGTATGTCTAAGCAGTCCTATATATCTCTCATGTGATATATCTCAAATGTGGTCGGTCCAAAGGAAGAGAAGAGAAGAGAAGATCAATAGAAGATCCAGAAGGAGGCAGGAATAGCCTACCATACAAAGCAACACCAGCTTCAGTGCTATATATCTAGCTACCTCACAGTCACAGCTTCACTGAAGAGAAGGAGCTAGACTGCGAATTAAAGATCGAAGTTAGCCAGACGCCATGGGGAGGGCTCCATGCTGTGACAAGGCCAATGTGAAGAAGGGGCCCTGGTCACCTGAGGAGGACATGAAGCTCAAGCAGTACATCGGCAAGCATGGCACTGCTGGCAACTGGATCGCTCTCCCTCACAAGGCTGGTCAGTGATCATCTAGTGTCATGCATATGCATGATCACTAGTTAAATTCATTCACTAACTACCTAGATAGCTTAATTAACTGCCCCTGCCTTATCGATTAAAACATACATATGCAGGGCTGAAGAGGTGTGGGAAGAGCTGCAGGCTAAGGTGGCTCAATTATCTCAGGCCAAACATAAAGCACGGGGACTTCTCTGACGACGAGGATAGGATCATCTGCAACCTCTTTGCCAGCATTGGAAGCAGGTACCTACCAGCATAAACGTACATATTTATCCATGCTTGCTGCTTGTCTGCTTAATTAGCTTTCGAGTTGCATATGTTTAATTAATTTCGACATTGGCCCCCTTTTGCTCCCCGTCATCTTTTAGGCTTGGTAAAACTAGCTAGCACATGCACACCAGCTCGCTAATTGCTTCCACTGGTTATATATATTTGATCCTTCCTTTTCAACCTTCTTCTACGTAACTAGTTAGAAAATGGAAGGAACAAAAGTTACATGCATGCATGCATCTATGGGAGTTGTTAGGCTTTAATTTTCATGGAGCAAACTTTTTGTACATGCAGATAGATAGATAGATGCAGGGTCAGCTTGATCCTGGTCATCTGAACTGTAGTCCTTTTCCCCGTTGTCTCCTGCTTAATTCGGCAAATGCAGAATTCTTGTGTTCTTTTCCTTCTGTTTCCTGCATGAATGCTTAGTTTTTAATCAAACCTATAGAAAACAAGATCATGCTACAAAGAGCTTTACACGAAAATTAATTAATGTAAGATCTTGTAATACAATAATCCTGTTTTGATTATTATTGCTTGATATTAATTCAAGCAAAATATATCCAACAAAAAGTATCATGTATAGTAGGTATATATGCTTATAGGCAGCATTGTAACCTAGTACTAAGCAGGTTACTGAGTATGTACACACGCATGCATGCATTCATGCAGATGGTCCATCATAGCAGCACAGCTCCCAGGCAGAACAGACAACGACATCAAGAACTACTGGAACACCAAGCTGAAGAAGAAGCTCATGGGCCTGCAGCCTCCCACACAGACATCATCCAGATCATGGAACCATCAGCAACAGCAACCACGGGAGCATCACAGCAAGCAGCAGCTCTTGTTCCATCCACCTCCTCCCCCTCATGCCGTCAGTACTCATGATCACCAATCTGGCAGCTACCTCCCCATGGCGATCTCTGTACAACCACATCAAGCGTTGCTGGATCAGGGCAGCCTCCCCGTGATGTCACCCCACATCGTCAACCCCGCTGGCCAAGCAGGCAGTGGCAGCCTACTCATGTCCGGGCGCGGCGGCTATTTTGATCTCTGCAACATTATTGTCAATAATGGCAGTGCAGATGCATATGACTTTGGTCTGCAGAGCCTCCTCTTGTGCGGCGGCCGTGAGGACACCGGGAAGCGGCTTCTGCATTCTCAACAAGGGGTCACTACTACTTCTGCTCTGAATGATCAGTACATTGCTGCTGCTGCACAACACGAGGAGCAAGAGATGAAGCCATTTCTTGTGTCAGCTTATAATTCATTAGCTCAGAGCGAGGAGCCAAGCAGTGGTGGCACAAGCTTAAGACTGCTAAACGCTGATGCAAGGCAAGGGAGGTTCCTATATTAATTAACTAGTTTTTGTTTGCATCCATATACAATTGAGTGCTCCCCCACCCCCTATCGTGTAGCTAGGTAGCTCTTGATTAGTACGTGCGCGTATGTAATGCGAACGAGGTTAGGAGAATGATCGATCGACAAGAAAAATGATGCATGATGAAAGGAGCCAGGGGAGAATGCATCAGACATGGGAGAGGTGATGATACTCTACTATTCAGGGTATGGCAATACTGATTCTGCCAAGCTACAGCTGCGTGTACTTGGTTGTCTGGTGCATTATATTTGGCCATGGATGTCTCTCTGTATGCGTGTGTGATGTGACATGTGTGTCAGCGTGTGTGGTATGGCTGTGGCATGGCTCGTGCAGTCATGTTTGTACTCCATGGATCTTGTAGTTGTCATCAGATCAGTGTTTCAGAAGTCAGCCAGAACCCCTTTTACCTCTCCTTTTGCAAAGTGTGTTGTGCTTTTCAGTCAGCGCTAACTGACCTGAGAGTATCTCCTAGCCAGTTGCCATCTCTACACACACGTGTACACGGTCAGCTCTCTCTCTCATACATATGGTGAATGTCTGGCCTGTCAGTGCGTTGCGTAATGCTGGCCCCCAAAATCTTTCGGGTCGCTTTTTTCAAGCCCTGACCTTACGAACGTGTATGCAGATGCAGTGCAGTGCAGTGCAGTGCATCAGAGGTCAGCGTCGGAGTTTGTGAAAGGGCAGCATGCATGCAAGGTAAGCTAGGGCTTGACTACACATATACTAGATCGACTGCCATTTTCTGACAAGCAGCACGTGGTGCGCACGTGCGTGCTAATACCGAACAGTACGTAGCATTAACAGGGCCTGCAATGCAATCAAGATTGGTCGAAGATACACGATTTTTTTAAAAATTATATTATTTTAATAAAGAATTACAAAATTAAATAGTTGATTTTTTTTTTACAGGTATAGGCTACCGTTATCATTTCAAATGACGACGGTATCCTGACGTCACGGAAATCGATCTGACACCATTTGAATTGGCTACGTGTGTTAGAGTTTATAGGCTTAGACTAAATAATATTCTTCATAAATCTTAGGAAACTCAAAGGCTCACTCATGTATGGTGGAAGGTGAGAAGCTTAGTACCATATTACTAGTCTAGGTGGGAGTAGACAAACCTATAAGGTGGAGTTGATCATACCTAGTTGAAGCAAGCAAAAGAAGAACACGCGCTCGCTCACTTCGCCACGCCATCGCCCTCTGCGCGCGTGAATGGTCCGGCGATTTTGCCCCTTAAAACCATGAATGGAATCTATACGTATTGGAAACCGAATGTTTGAATTACACTGTTTCCATATGAGGATGAGGGCGTCTCCATTCAGTGTAGACGGTACAGATCAGCCTAAGAACTTTTGCCATGTCCTTCTCTGTGCTGAGCCACCTTGTTAGCGTGCACTAACGTGGGGCAAGCAATGTCTCTGAAGCCGGCGTCCCTCGTGATCCTGCACGGGTTGGGGCAAATCAGGTTTTTGGAAAGCGTTCGCGCAACTGCTCACGGCTTCTTCCTTCCTCCATCATCCGCTTCGCATCATCTTCTTCACATCAGACTCTACAACAACCTTCGCTGGAGCGATTCTCTGTAAGTTGCGGTGATATCACTTGATATAGCTAGGTCTTGCTTCTTAGATATTTGTCATGTGATGATGATAATTCCTACTTCTGTTAGTAGTATTCTTGTTCTAGGCTTTTCTTGTTAGCGCATATATACGAGATAGATGTATTTGAGTTCATGATCATGCTACTGTTCATAGTTTCAAATATGACTAGTATATATGCTACGGTTGCACCGATTATTGTTTTAGGAATTAAAGTAATCATAAAAGTGCGCATATACCTAACAATAGAATCCATGTCGCCATTTCAATTGGCGACATGAGACTATCACTAATTCAAATGGCGACAGGAGGTCAAAATTGAAATTAAATTACAGGTATATTTTGGTAATATGTTTAAGTGTCCACGCAACCGATAATTTTCAAAAAGATAAGGAAATATGAAGTGGAGAACAATTTAGGAGTTTTGGTCTGACCAAACATATTTGGAATGCGATTTCGGCGGCGTAATAGCAAAAATAACCTGCTTTGGAGGCACAATAACAAAAGTATTGAAGTGTCATTTTCTAATGCAATGGTCACTTTGCTGAACCGATTTATTTGAGAGTACACAACAAAATATTAGAGAGAGAATGACTTGGGAACGAGGGTGTGGTTATTTCGCGTACGAAAAGGCTAGAAGTATGGTGGTGTGGGGTGTCACGATGCTGACTTCCTCACCTGGTTACCTGTACACACAACAAGAATAAATAATATCGTACACAAAATAATATTTACATAACAATATTGATATATCTACTCACGGGCCCTCTTGGAGTGTACCCTACGTGTGGCCCCTGTCCTCGTCCGGCGGGCCAGCTGTTGGTGCTGGTACGAGTACGTCAAAGGCTCCAGTGGCCGAGGTACCCTACCGCTGTGAGTAGCCTGCACAGGTGTCGTGATAGGGTGCTGCGTCAGCTGACTCGCTCTGGACGCACCGTGCAGCTGTAAAGCCCCAATAGAGATTTGGCTGGGGTGCTCTCGCCGTGAGAAGGCCCACCTCCCTCTCGTCGTTGCGCCCACTCATCATCGAAGTCGTAGTCTGAGGTATGTGCTTCCTTGTGCGACACCAGTTCCTCGTCCTAAAGGGGTATACGACCTGTGGAACAGTACGTTATGCATGTAAATAAGATGAAAATGTTGAAATAGTATATTATGCATGTAAATAAGATAGATATACCTGATCGCTGCATCGCGGCGGGCTACTCTAATATGCAGCCAAGAAGAGAGAGATAGGGTGTTACGCGCGTGCTTTGCTCGTCTCATCGAAGGGATAAGGTGGGCGTGCAGATGCGTAATGCAGCGTTTTCGGATCATGAAATATGTCCAAATCCGTTTTTTCTTTCTTAGTTTAATTATCATTTTGAAAATCGAAACGGAGTACCTTTTCTAATTACAAGTTAACACAACTATTAGAAATATAACAAGTCCAAGTACTTTTGACGACAAATTCAAATTAATGTCATAAATGTAGAAACATCCCTTTCATCTTGTCAAATGTAAATCTAAATTCTCTTGTGTATAAAAAGAAGTGAGGGAGTATATCTTTACTATTATAAAAGAAGGATTTGGTGGTGATGTTGAGTCTCCCTCCTCATATTTTTTAGGATCTTTTGTGGATATATATGTGTATACATGCATAAATTACTTGAAGGATCTTCTGTGGATAATTAAATTGTAAGAAAATGTCCATTTGACCATATGAAGTATCACGCTCAAGACACTTAACCCCACTCATCTAAAAATCGCCCCTTTGACCCTCTCACGTTGTAAAACCAGTACACTTAACTCCCTGAGGCTGTTTTGCTCGGTGGTATTGCCTACGTGGCACGCAATCAACCCAGATTCGCCACATGGACTACTGTGTCAGCAAGATGAGGTGGCATAAGAACACTTTTCCCTCTTTCTCCTCACACTATTATAAAAAGGCTAATACTGGACACCTCATCGCAGATGATTGACCAAAACCATCAATATTAAATACAATCGTATACGGTTTTGGTTTAGCGACCGTCTATGTTACTGGTTGCGCTATAAACCATCTGTGATGAGTTAATTATCACAGACAATTTGTATTAAACACCGTTCGTGAAGTATCACAGATGGTTTTTTTTTTTGTAAAAACCGTCTGTGATACTTCACGGATGTTGTTTAATACAAACTGTCTGTGATAATTAACCCATCACAGATGGTTTGTATTAAAAACCATTTGTGATATGTTCAATGCTTCGGCTCCTGCGTGATGCGTCTCTTTATCTCCCGCGCCGACGTTACGATGCGTCTCTGTGAGGACCCTGACTTATTTGGCTTGTAATGCTTAGTCATCCATTGACCCTAGCATCACAAACAAAATAACCCGTGTCTTCGAGATATGTATACTTCCCAGAAATGCAGTATACACACCACTTTACAAAATCATGCATCAATTCCATTCAAGACATAGAACCAAAGCACGAACTAGATTAAATAAAAGACATACATAATAGCGAGAGTTATTACAAAAGGGGCCGACCGGCCAAATACAAGGTAGTCAGAGTCGAGATCCCGAGTCGGATCGATTTGCCTCCCAGAGGATCAATCGAGATGTCGAATCGTAGAATCGGCGATTCTACTGATTTGTAAAAATACACATATTTAACATCTATACTATAAGTTTGTATGATTGTTATATGGTTTACCACTTGCATGTTCCTTAAAAGTAGCTAAACATACTCCAAGAATAAAAATAGCTTATCATTATCAAGCTCAAGATTGCTCATGCCATAATATAGATATTTGTACTAGCATTACCACATCGATACAATATTTTGCATGCTCCTTGTTTATTTATAGTTTCATTCTCGAAATTAATATCAACAAATTTTGCTCTAAAACAAAATATCGCCAAAGCTCGCCCCTAAAAAAATTGCCTTAAGTCTCTACGAGTAGGATCGACAAAGGAGATTTGGATCGACAGTCGTCATGGGTTCAGAGAACCGTAAGACTCTAAGAGAGGATCGCGATCCTACTTACCTTGAGTAGGATCGGATCGGAAGAAGACTTGGATCGACAGTCGTCGTGGGTTCAGAGAGTCGTAAGACTTTAAGACTTGGATCGCGATCCTAACTACCTTGGCCAAATAAAACTAAGAAAGATAAATAACAATGAAGCAAAAAGCCATAAGAGGCGATAAACAAAAGCCATACGGTTTGCCTAAAGCCCACAAGGCAGCCAAGCCGCCAAGCTAGTCGTCCCAACCACAGCACATCTCACAAAAGTAGGGCCCTTGGGGCTCCACCTCCTCTGCAACAAAGTTATTAAGCAAAGCAAATGAGTACAAAAATGTACTCGCAAGACTGACGTGTAGAGTAACAGACCTATACATATGCTACATGCAAGCTCATTTAAGTGGAGGTTGTAGGTTGTTTTCAGCATAAAGCAAGTTTTCATTTGCAATATTTAAATAGATTCAAAGCAGTTTTGCAATTCATTTTTAATTTGCAATTAGCAACGAGATAACATCATAATAACAATAGATAAATGACAACAACAATCCTGGAAGTGACTAACTCAATAGCCATGATAACAATAGCATGAATTACCCATTCATACCACCCATGTCAAGTTTTAATTAAAGGTTATAGTCTAACTCTCGAAAGACCTCCCCAAGCGTGTCCATAACCTAGGACAATGCTATTCGAATAGTTTGAACCCTGCAGAGGTGTACCAATGTACCCACACGTCAGACTGCCTTTTTGCCAAGCTATTAGCACACTTCCTTTGGTATGCCGGCACGCTAAGTCCTACGAGATATTTCCAATATTGAGTGTCAACAACGAGTCGCCCATATGGGGATACAACCTCCCCATACGTTGATGCGGAATCATCAAAGATGCTCACCCCTTATACTGGTGGTGCTCCTTGCGATGGATAAACCCCACTCTGCCACCCAATAGCCCACCATGCAACTCGAAGCTAACACCCGCCAAAGTACTTAGTCAAGAGAGGTCCCATAGCCCCCTCATGTGGTTAGCACGTAAAATTGCTTGGTTTAGTGTAACAAGATGTTCGATCCTTGTTGACTTAGGCACCATTCCACATACCAACAAATCACACCATCATCTATTGTGCCCAAGTCCAAATAGTTTCCATTTTCAGTTTTGTTTTGACTTTACAAATTAACAAAACAAGTGTTGGACATAATGGAATAATAATTTTTGTGTGATCAAGGTCATCGACATAAGTCGACAACCGCCCATTTCTACCGTAATCTAAGCATTTCTAAGCATTATCACGTAAACTACTAAGTGATAAGAGTCCATCCATCGAACCCTAAATCACAGCAAGATAATCGTAGGCTTAGTAGTAGAGAATGAACATTTACCTACAGGGTATGCATCTATAGGCTTAACTAATCGATAATTTAACACAAAGTAAGCATGCATACACACAAGTTAAACAAAGTATTAGACTTTAAAAGTAATGGGATTAAATATGATCAAACTGCTTGCCTTGCTGGAGCTGCTCACTATGCTGCAAAGGATCACTCACGGGATCAACACACTCGTCGGCACCTAATGAAAAAGCGAAAAAGAACCGATAAGAACGACGAAAACCGAAAAGACTCAACAGCAAACTTTCTCCAAATGATTTGAAATTTTTACAGCAGCTAGAGTATGATTTTTAAAGAATTTAGCAACAAGAACCAATTGATTTGGATTCTCAATGCAAACTTTATGGCCAAAACAATTCTGCTCAGCCTGGAAATTGCTGGAAAATTCAAATCGGTTACTGTTCATCCGAATTAAATTCTCTAGCACAATTTTCCAAAGAGGTGTTGCACCTGGGATTTTTATGGTAAGTCAAGCACCTCATGAGATGAATAACACAATTGAGTTCACCTCATTTGGAGTTAGGATGCATGTTTTATGATTTTTCAAAGACATGCAAAAGAGCACAAATAAAATACACCCACAATTCTTTTGAAAATAGTGACATGCCTAAATCCTATTCTACCATTTAGTACACTAACAGAGGAAGCCAATAAAGTTGGATTCACTCAAAAAGGATCTAAAGAGAATTACTTATGCATTTTACAAGCTAAATGCAAATTTTGGAGCAACATTAAAAGTTAATTTTGAAATCAATTTACCAATCCATTTTCTGGAGCCGAACTAAACCTAGAACCATTTTTTAGATTAAAGTTTAGTTCAAACCAGAGCTACCAAAATTTGAATCAACTCAAATGGAGCTAAACTGAAATAGTTATGCATTTTTGAACTTCATTACCTTTTCAGTTCACAGATAAATCCATCGGAAAATCCTAAATTCTAAAACGACGTGGTCGAACCTGGGCCGTTGTAAGATCGAGGAGGCCGACTAGAGGGGGGTGAATAAGCGTTTTAAAAACTTCTTTGGCTAAAACCGATTTCTAACGCGGAAGCTAATACAAATACGATTTTGCACAATTAAAGCCTAAATCAACTAGGTTCACCTAAGTGCACCAACAATACAAGTCTAATGATAAGAGTAACAATTAAGCATATGACTTGTAATCAATTCAATTAGCAATATGAATAGCACAAAGCAAGCAAGCATTCATACACAATAAATAAGCAATTTAATACAAGGAATATAAATTGCAATATGTAAATCACAAGAATGCAAACCACAATTGACACGGCGATGTTTTACCGTGGTGATCGGAGACTTGCCGGTCTCCCCTAATCCACGTTGAGGTAAGCCCAAACTAATTGGACCGGCTCCACGAATTAAGCCAAACACCCGATTCCACTAGTGGTAGCTCTTTCCGCTCGGTAGGTGAGCTCCAACCTTCACAACACGCCGCCTTCTCACAAGCTTCTTGAGAAGATCACGGTCCACGACGCCCCACGCCGCCTAGGTGTCGGCAAACACTAAGAGTAATAAGCCAAGCCCCTTGCTTGACTCTCACCACGCAACGAATGCACAAGCTCAAGTGGATCTGAAATCCACCTCTAGATGCAACACATGCAACTAGAGATCTCTCTCTTGCTCACAAGGTGCAACACATGTACAATGGAGAGGAGAAGCTCACACTAGCTCAAGAGAGTGAAATGGGATGCCAAAGTTGCCCTCCAACCGCCAAGGTGAGTATTTATAGCCCACACACAAAAACTAGCCGTTGGAGGAGAATCTGCTGAAAATCGGGAAACCCGTTCGCATCAGAGCATAGGGCGGTCGGTCCGGCCTCTGAGGCAACGGCTATAAAATAGCCGTTACATGCAATTTCGGTCGGCCCGCCCTCACAGGTCCGGTCGACCGAACCCCAATCATCCGGGCCTTCCGGTGCAAGAAAACCGAAAAATATGCCCTTTGGAAAATGTTGACCGGCCTTACAAGGCGGTCATCCATGAGCATGTGGCGGTCGCATCCGCAGCATGTGGGCGGTCATCCGGCTCGATTTCAGCACAAAGCGACACTCGGAAAACGGTCATAACTTTTGACTCGATGTCGGAATTGAGTGATCTTGGACTCTATGGAAAGCTTATTCAGAGGGCTACACAACCCATCTATTTGATTTGATCTCAAACACATTTTATCAAATCAAAAAGCACAACTCCAAAGAGCCACTACCATGGTCTAAATCCAAAGTATTAGCAACAAGCAATCTTAGACCATGCCAAGGGAAAATGCATGAAACCCAATAATTTGCAAAACACATTTGCAAACTTAGATCATACCACAAAGAGTAGGTACATGGACTTCAACCATTTGCAAAACACATTTGCAAAGTATAATCACATGCTACAAGGATTAAATGCATGAGCCTCGGCTATTTGCAAAACACATTCGCAAATAATAGCATCATGCCACGGAGAGCTAGAGCAAGCAAGATTGAGTAATCAACACATGATGAGATTCAAGCTACTAGACAAGACCCCTCTTAATAGTACGGCAAACCTATACTAGCAATCCGGTCTCCCAACCAAACACCGAGACCGGTAAAAGACTAGGAACACATCCTTAGCCCTAGCTAGTCATACCTTTGCCTTGAGCAACCACTTGAAGCTTGATGACGCACATCCTCACTTCAAGTCCGGGTTCTTGACTTGAATGCTCATCAACAAATGATGAGTTCTTCACTTGACCTTTATCAACACATGATGAAGCTTCGCCGGGATCTTGACTTGACGCTCATCAACACATGATGACATCCTCCATCCCGAAGTCTTGATATGCATCAACACATGATGCACCCTTTACTTGACTTCCATCAACACATGATGGGTCCTTTGACTTGATGATCAACTCATGATCATCTCCTCTTTTGAACTTGATACACATCAACACATGATGCATCCTTTACTCCAAGCTCTTCAATATCATCAACACATGATGTTTTTCTTCACTTCGGTATTCTGACTTGAACATCATCAACACATGATAATTTTCTTTATCCCGAGTCTTGACTTGATGACAATCAACTCATGATGTCATCTAAAGTCTCCATCCTCATGGAACACAACCTATTCATCCAACTCATGGAAAATGTTAGTTCCACAACGTGATTGTCATTAATTACCACAACATACCATTAACTCATAATGGTGGGACAAGATAACACAATCTTTTCTTCTTTGGTAATTGATGACAACCACTTCAATTGCAAATAATTGAATGTAGATTGGTATGAGTATATATGAACTACACAAGTTGTATATACTCAAAGGATATATGAGCATGTATGAGCTACACAAGTCTCATATATTCATATGAATATATTAACTACACAAGTTATATATACTCAAGGATATGTTTCAAAGTAAAGATCCTTAATATATGTGGAAACGGGAATATGGATCAATACTAATGAAACCACAAAACATAGTGTGAACTCCCCCTAAATGTGTGCATACACAAATGTGTAATAAGAACATATGCACATATTCAAGTTAGACTTTTGGTGGAATTCATCCTCAGTATTTTGGATCCGAGGAATGCAACAATATATAGAAATATAATGTAGAATGCATACCTCTTTGATTTTCACCTTTATATCCAATTTGAGACTAAGCAATAGGTATATCAATAAACATGTTAGTCTCACAATTAGATTTATCAAAATGAATGCATACTGCTTGGATTTTTCCTTTTATATCCAAGCCGAGACTAAACAATAGATATATAAATAAGAGTGTTAGTCTCAAAAACAGATTTGTCATTAATAACCAAAACTCCATTAACACATAATGGCGGGTCTAGATTCTTTAGCCGTTGATCTTGGATCCAACAGCCCAAGATGAGCGAGCCAACGCGACGACGCGCACGCGAGCACAACCGAATGTGGGCCGTTGAGATCAAATCCAACGGCCCAGGAGGACCTGGACGACGCGAGCGTGCCCGCGCGAGCTCAACCAAGTACGGGCCGTTAATCGTGGATCCAACGGCTCACAAGCACCGGGTGCTGACGCGCTTGAACGCGCGCGCGCTGACACTGTGTCGGCGCGTCCGACAATGCGCTCGCCGGCTTTAACGGCGAAACACCGACGACTTAAAGCACGGCGGCGCAATCTAATGCCAGCTACGGGTGCACAATAGTAGTGCGCACCATCGGTACCACCCACACGGTGGTGGACGATCTTGGCTAGCCGGAGAGGGGCGGCGCGGCACCCATGGCCAAACGCGAAAATGAATTAGAGCTCCGCAGTGGTTCATTCAAGCGAGTGCCAAGCATCTAGGGGCTACTAGGGAGGTTACCTAAGTGCAGGGAGGAACCGAGGAGGACAGAAGAGCTCTGGCGGTGGAGGACCTTGCCGGCGCCGAAGAAGAAACCGAGGAGGTGATGGTCTGAGCAAAAAGGAGCCCAAAGGAGGGTAAGGTTAGCTCCACCATAGCTCACAGAGGGTACAAGAGCGAGCAATCGGAACATGGAGGTCTTACCGGAGTTAGAGACGAAGAGGGGTGAACCTCGGCCGAAAAGGGGGAACTCCAAATTCAGCTGCTCCCTGAAGAGGCAAACCAAAATTGAGTTAGGGTTAAGGTCCACCGAGATGAGAGACTCAAACTGGAGCAAAGAGAGGAGAGGAAAAGCCACTGGGACCCTGTTGCCACCGAGGAGCTTCAAGGTGCAACAATGGCGGCCGAGGGGCTTAGGGGTGATTTGAGCTCAATACACCGAGAGCAAGTGGGGAAGGTGTTAAAGGAAGCCAAGGAGGTACTGGGGAACCTTTTATAGCCGGAGAGCAGAGGCAAAGAGCTAGGGTTAAGCTCCATGGTGAGCTTAGCCCACAGCTCGGTCCATGGCTTCACAAGGACGTGGAGGGGATGGGGGCAGTCCGAGGCGGGACTTAGGGGCGGAAGGTCGACCGCATTTAATCTTTGGCAAAGAAAAGAGCTGTTGAGAGGTGACAGCATCGCTCTCCCTCTGCCATGGCGCGCTGTGAGACCGAGGAAGGAGAAGAACAGTCTTGATATCGAGTTGGATAATCAAAAGGGGAGGTCGTGACCCTTAGATCTGAACCGGGGTGGTCTGAAAAGGAAAGGGGGAGGTCGCGACCACAAGATCTTCATCGCACGGTTCCGACAAGGAAGGGAGGTCGCATAGTTAGATTCACATCGGCGGTTCTTGTAAACGATAAGGGAGGTCACACGCTGGAAGGAGACAGGAGGTCGTGGCCGTTGGATTTGCATCCAATGGCGATCAGCAGCGGCAGGAGGTCTTGACCGATGCGCGCGACACTGACAAGAGATGGGAGGTCGTGGCCGTTAGATTTACATCCAAGGGCACACAACAGAGAGGGGAGGTCGTGACCATTACGCACGACGCGATGTGAGGTTGTGGCCGTTGGATTTCGATCCAATGGCGCACGACAGAGATGGGAGGTCGTGGCCATTGCGCACGATGCGATGGGCGGTCGTGGCCATTGGATTTCGATCCAATGGCGCACAACAGAGATGAGAGGTCGTGGCCATTGCGCACGACGCGATGGGAGGTCGTGGCCGTTGGATTTCGATCCAATGGCGCACAACAGAGAGGGGAGGTTGGCTGGTGCGCACGACGCTGACAAGGGATGGGAGGTCGTGGCTGTTGGATTTCGATCCAATGGCGCACAACAGAGAGAGGAGGTCGTGGCTGGTGCGCACGATGGAGAGGGGAGGTCGTGGCTGTTGGATTTTGATCCAACGACGCACAACAGAGAGGGGAGGTCGTGGCGGAGGTTGTGGCGGAGGTCGTGGCCGTTGATTTGGATCCAACGGCGCAAAACGCTCGCGCGAAGGAGGAGCTCGGGCTGAGCTGAGACGAGGTTGGGTTCGACCCACTTGAAGGTGGATCGGACCCAAGGAACAGTGCCAGATTTGAGTTTAATTTTGAAGGCTGAGTTTGGAGGAATTTTTAGAGGTAGCAAACTAACTCTAAAAATTCCGAAATTTTGACTGGAGCTTCCTCACTCCAGGATTAACCTTACACAAAATTTCTAGAGATTTTTATGTACTGTATTTTTCTCAAGAAATTAGTCAAGGGCTGTTCTAGGGTTTGACCAAAGGTCAAACTGGTTTGACTTACCTCCAAAAATTATCAAATAATTTCTAAAAATTATGAAATTTTTCAGAGGGGTCACACATCATCCCTAGAACTAAGGAAAAATATTTCCAAAGGTTGAATACCAGATTCTTGCCAAAGTTGATTAAGGGGTTGACTTTAGTCAACATGAGGTTTAGGTTTTTGAATTCCACAACTCTTGACAAGAATTATAGAAATGTTCAAGAGTTTCAAGACGTGAGAAAAGTTTTAATTTCTACTCATTTAATTACATTTGAAACAAACACCCATATTAGGTTACATTTGAAACACAAACCCTGGTTTGGTTACATTTGAAACACAACCTATATTTGGGATGTTACAGTCTCTTCGTCTCGCACGCCGACATACGTTACTCCTTGTTTTATAAGAATGATAATCGCACGCCATGGTGAGCACGCACGATATTGAATACGTACGCCGTGGTGAGCACGCGAAGCATGACGGTGAGGACCAAGGCGAGGAGGTCAATGATCGTCGTCGCTCTTCCTCATGATGTCGTCGTCCACATCGTCGGCCTTATGGCCGTAATCTCTCCTCAGTCCATGGCTGACCTCTGCAGCCTTTGAGCCATGTACGTATTCTGTTCTTTTGTTTTTGGTAGGTCTGAAAGGAGTCAATATTTTGTTATGTTTTTGTTCGGAGTTGGTTTCTGAAGATGACTGTAGCGTGTCATCCTAGTTATCGGAAAGCTTTAGGTGTTCATTTCAGTTTCAGAGACCGATAGAGAACCAGATTGTAATTCCTCTGAAAATATATAAAAATGAGAAAAAACCAAAAAGTCGTATCAGTTGATACGGCACAAAATAATCTCGTGTTGATTTTGTTTTGTGTCCAATATCCAGTTTTGAACTGAAGGAGAAAGTCTCAATTGTGTTTGTTCTATCTGAAATATCGGCAAATTGAGTTTCGACAGAAACATCGATTCTGGTTCTTGTTTCAACAAACATGTCAATAATCTGACTAGCAATAATGACCTTAATTTGGCCTTTTAATTTCCTCTTATGGAGTAATTCTTGTATTAAGATTCTGTCGTCTTGAATTTTAGTTGCAAGGCCATGTACAAGACGTCTAAGGAGCATGCCGTGGGGAGACGCGTGGCGCTGGAGCGGGAGGAAGCGATGAAGTGGCTAAACAACAAGCGCTACCTCGTCATCGTCAACCACCTGGCCGGCGCCAGCAACCCAAAGGTCTGCTTCATCGTCAGCCTCACGCTCGTCTTCACGCACCAGGACATGCAGCTTGGCCTCATGTGCCTCGACCGAGCGGCCATGGCCAGCCACAAGGCCGCAGCCTACGTGCTCGGCCTCCTCCTCTACATGGTCGGCGAGGTGCGAGACATTGGTAAGCACTACATCAGACAAGTCGAGGATGAGCTGATCGGCGGTGGGTGCAAGACAGCCAAGAGGACCAACCGGGAGTGCAGGAGGTGCCGGAGGCTTGCTGCGGACGCGGTCCAGAAGGCGACGTGGAAGAAGATGGAGGGGCCGCATGGCCGGGTGTTGTCGCTGCCGGAGGACAGCCACTGGTGCACGAGCACCAGCTACGGTGTGACGAAAGGGTGGGACGACTACGTCGTCTTCTGCAGCGACGACTATAGGATTAGGCATGTGTACGCTAAGTTCTTTACACAGGTGTTGAACTATGTGTCGTAAAATTAGCAGTTTTAGCAAATATTGGGATATAATTCTTTACTAATATGTGAATGTGTCATATATTCTGAATTTACATTTATGTATGTATATTATCATAGACGGTTATTTATTGGAACCATCTATGATGTGTATTTATCATAGACGGTTATACTTTAGAACCGTCTGTGATGTCTAACCCTATTTATATTCAGACTCTAGGGTTTGCCCGTGCCCTCCACTCAAACGATTAAGTCCCCCCCCGAGCCCGTCGCCGCCGCCTCCTTAAGCCTAGCACGCCTCCTCCCCCAAGCCTGCCTCCTCCTCCCCGAGCAAGACCCGCTGCCTCCTCGAACCCGGCGCCCCTCCTCCCCCAAGCCCAGTGCACCTCCTCCCCAAGCCCACCTCCTACCCTCCCCGAGCCCACCTCCACCCCTCCCCGAGCCCGTCGCCGTCGTCCTCGATGCCGCCTCCTTGTGCATCCGGTGGGTTCCTTCTTGCATCTCCCATCTCATTTGGGTGGAAGAAATGGATTTGCACTTGAAGTTGCCTTCGGTTGTGTCGGGACCCAAAAATACAATTCTGGACCCTCTGTGTATACTGCACTAGTCCAGGATCACGCTAGTGCACACAGTGGCAACATCAGTGAAATATCATTTCCATATACAAAGACGGCTAATAAATAGGCAAATAACAAAAAATATCAGAGTAAAGACCTTAAGGTCAAAGCTTACAATTAATACCTCGGAAGGCGCAAAGCTCAATGAAGCTGCAGTGGAACGTAACGGAATAACTTCAGTGAAGCCCATCCATATGCCCACAGGCAATCGGCTGGGGTGCGCGACCTAGTTCTTCACGATCCTTGAAGTAGACCTTGTTGACTGACGATCCCTTCACTTCTGCTTGATTTAATAAAGCAAGCATGAGTACACAACCGTACTCGCAAGTCATACCACAGAAATACAATTATACATGATGGCTTATTCCAAAGGAATGGCTTCTGTGGTTATTTTGCAGAAATGCAACATTTGCAGTTTGAATATGAATAATAAATTGAAAGCATAATTCAAAACAAATAGACAATAATAATTTATCAGTTGTTTTCACAAAGACACATAGCCTAAACAAGTTATTCGCACAGCCATATGACTTAAATCACATAGCTCCCTTCCCAACTGTTTTATGAAAATCTACCCCTCGTGTGAAATCCTCGAGCATGTCCATGACTGCGGACGCAGCTATTCGAATAGATTGATTTAACACTCTACAGAGTTTGTACACTTTACCCACAAGATGCAATCAACTGGATCAGAGCTGATCACAACAAAACCTTTCAGAAACTTCATCTCAAGCATTGATACTCCCAGTGTGCTTACAAACTGTCATACCAAACTATACACAGTGGATGGTATGATACACACCGTTGAACAGGGAAGCGGCGAACCGTCCTACGATGCGACTACTTGGTAGCACACACCTCCACCCTTACACACAGCCTAACCTACTACCTGAGTAATCAATGTCAAGACTCCATAACTTACTAAGTTAGGTCCGTCCCATACCAGGCATGTGGTCATACAGTAAGGCTCAGTTCAATGGCGCATAAAATTAAGTCCTTAATTGACCGAGGCAAGACTTCCAAATGCTAACTAAGACACACAGACACACATAGTAATATGACACACAGATTAATATGACACACAGATTAATATTTCTATTCACACAGCCACCATGTCACACAGCCACTATGTCACACAATATCCACCACTTGCCTTAGTCTAAATCTTTTCCCCACCCTATTGGTTAAGTGCAATATATGCCATCAATGAGTAATAGCACACAGTACACACAGTTTTATCACATGGTTCCATAATCACTTAGTCAAGTTGATAATTGCAACTTACATGAGATGATGACTCGTGGCATGGCTAAGCAATCTACTCGTATCTAACCAACCCACGTTGGTGCTACGATATTTCCAACTAAATAAATAACCAAGCTAGGGTGACAAAAGATTATGACATATCAATATAGACAAGGAGGATATAACAAATTGGATTATTAACTAAACCCAAAAGCATTTAAATAAATACTTAAAGTAAATGCAATAATTTGAATCAAAGTACTTTTAAAAAACTGGGATTCAATATAATCAAAGGTACAACTTGCCTTGCTATAGCAATGATGATCTTAATTATCTTTAAACTTCTACTTCCTTGATCTTCAGCTCCTTTTTGATCAGCACTTCTTGCAGTATCAACGTCTACTCGCGAACAAGCAAATAAACCAAATAAATAAATAACAGAGAGCAAACAACTCCAAAAAAATTAAATAATAATCTCAGAGAAATAGATCTTGAATTCAGATGAATTTAGGAACTTGAATGGACTCAATCGGAGTTCGGATGCAAAAGATGTGAGCTTTGAAAGATCACATGAAATGATGAAATCAAGAGAGAAAAGAATATTCTTTCGGATCAAATAATTAAATAGAATTGGAGACTTACAAGTGGGGTCCACTGGTAAGTGAGAGAGAACAAAGGTAGTGAATGACACATGGGACCAACTGGATAATTGAATTTCAGAAATTAAATTAATTTCCGAAATGGACAAAGAGGATGACGTGTAGGCCATTGGTCCATAGACCAAGTCCATGATCTAAGGTTTAGGGTGCATGGTGCAACGGGTTCATAGGATAGGGCTAACATACGGGGTCCATAGGTCATAGACTAGGTTCTTGATGAACCATGTCCACACCGTTTCGATTTAGGGTTTTGGCTAGATGGACACTTAGGCGTCTTAGGTGGTTGCCACGGAGGATGGAATGGCCACGTGGCCATGAGATGGCACTCCCCTGATTCAGATCTGGAACGTGGGACCCATGGGTCATAGGCTTGGTTCACGGTGAACCGAGTCTACACCGGTGTGGTTTAGGGTTAGATGGACACGTAGGTGTCCACATGGGTTTCACGGTGAGCTGAGGTGGCAAGAGGTGACATCAGCCCGACTGTGCTGACATGGCATCAACAAGGAAAAGAAAGAGCAGAGCCCACACGGTAGAGGGCCAACGACGGTGGGGCAACCATGGTGCTCTCGGGTGGATTCAGAAAACGTGACCGTTTGTCATAGATGCAACAGGGAGAGAGAGCGGGCCCACTTGGAAGGGGACACAAAGGGGTGGTGCGGCAGCCATGGCTTCGTCGGATGATCCACGGTGGCGGCGAACGGAGACCGATGGGACTACGGCGAGCTCGACCGGCGGTAGTGGCGGTGCGGTTGAGTGCGGCACCAGCGGGTCGGCCAGGGCGAGAGCGGCAAAGGCAAACGACGTGGCAGCGGTTCAAGCGGGGAACGAGGACGGCAGCATGGCTCCGAAGAGGACCTGGGCGGTAGGAGCCGGCGAGGTGGAATAAGAGGAAACGGGGATGGGGCCTCACCATGACGGCGCGAATGACAAGAGGCTCGGGGATGGCATTAATGGCGGCGACTGTTCGGGTTTTAAGCGAGACGGCGCTGCGGTGCCGGATCGAGGTCGGGGAGCACGGATCCGGGACGAGGGCGGCACGGTGATCCCACCGGTGGTGTTGGTGAAGACAGGGGGTCACCGAGTCGGTGACGGCGAGGAGCTCCAAGCGGCCTCAATGGCGATGGAAGCTCGGGAACAACCCGGTGGCTTTGAAGGCGGAGCGAACGCACGTGGGGTGGTGCCGGCTCCAAGGAAGACGACCGAGGGCGGCGGCGCTTGGCGGCACATGGAGGCGCTCCGAAGATGGCGGCTAGGGCATGAGGGCGGCGTCGCAAGGCGGGGCGAGGGCGCACCAGGTGGCGGCTATTTATGGCGCGGGGCGGTGCGGCGCTACTAGGGTTTGGCGGCGTGGCTGCACAGGAAGCAGGCTGGCTCGAGGGCTTCCACACGTGCACGCAAGGGACCAAGGCGGGCTGCTAGCTGGGCTTGGCTGCGCTGAAGCGAGACCGAAAGGAGAAGGGCTAGGGAAGAAAATGGGAATGGTTGGCAAACCGGGCCGAAACAAGGTGGGCTGAGCGGAAGGAGAGGCTGGCAGCTGGGCCGACTCGGGCCAGAAGAAAAGGGATTCAGCCCAGAGCAAACATCTGAGATTTTCGATAGTTTTCTTTTTTTAGAAAATAGCAGAAAGCACAAAAGGGCAACTAGAAAATAGCAAATGCACTCGGAAAAAAATTCTAGAAAAATCTAGAAAATATATCCAAGCACATAGAATCCAAATAAAATAGTTTTGATAATAGTTGATGTTGAGATTAATCATATTAAATTGTTTTTGATTTATGAAAGTCCCAATTAAGCTTTATCAATTCAAATAAAATTTGGTGAAATTTTCCAGGGACCTAAACTTCTTAAAAGATTTTTGAAAAGCCAAATTTTGGGACGTTATAGGTTGTTTCTTGTTTATCCTGATCTGGAAGGAAGTATTCGGTTTATTGGTGCTTGGTGGTGAGGTGCATTCGACTGGTGCATTTCGGTGATCTTGGGCGGCATTTTCCCTGTACCTCAACTTCATTCTTCGGTGTGTCCTGAAGGGTGAAGATAGGCATTGTATCTCCGTCAACCTCATCTTTTTACGTGGCACAACGAGGCGCTAGGTTTTCTGAGACAACGTTTATTGACGTGCCTTGCCTGGTTCATCTCAGTAGCTTTGATTGCTATCTACTCTGCGAGTGTCTCTATGATCCTTTTCACATTTCACATTGCATATATATGTATTGTGCTAGTTGAAATACTTGATCTGTGATTGAGTTGATTATTGTGACTAGTCCTGGGAGATATTGCAAAGAGAATTTGATCTGTTTAAAGATTGTGCCTTAAGCTGTTGCGATGATGTGTTGGGACTCGGGAGTGTTCTATTCGATACAAGCTAAGGTGTACTTTGAGTGAGATGCATCCGTGTGAAATTTGCAACTGCTTAGGTTTTAATTCGCGATTCTGTTATAGTGTGTAGATTTGCATGGTTAGTTCACCGGCGGATTCTGATGATGTACGACTGAGGTTGGAGATTTAAATGTAGTGATGGCTAAGTTTTAATCTTATGCAACTAGCCTTCTGAGAGCAATAATAAATCTTCTACACTTAGCTTTATGTTGATTTTTATTGTGCACTTATTGTGTGTGTTGAGTATATTATTCCTTTTAAATGACTTGAAGGATTCACATACTTATATGTCAATTATGTCATTTAATTGGTGCTGGAAATATGTTTTATTCATAATTAATTTAGCAATACAAAAGAATATCACAGAACACAAAATTTGCTATTCCATTTCAAAACAAGACCAAATGAGTCAAAAACCACTACAACACCTCTTCACCAGCCTCTCGCCATTCATTTCACCTTTGTCTGTGTAACCGTGTTCATGCCGGTCAAGTTCTCCTCCCTTGCGTCCCAGGTACGTCCTACCATTCCATTTCTCATCTCTTCTCTATAAAATCTCCAAGCAGTGTTGCTTGTGCCTTTAAAACCGGCTTCATATATATATGGGCCCCATAGTGTAATAAATTTTTGTAACTTTTATTTGTTGAGTCCTCGCCACGTCCCAGCCACGTCACTCGCCATGGTTGCAAAAACGCCTTCGAAACCACCTCAGGGGTTAAGTACACTGGTTTTGCAACATGAGGGGTTCAAAGGGTTGAGTTTTTAGGTGAGGGGGTTAAGTGTCTGGAGCGCGATACTTCGGAGGGGTCAAATGGACATTTTCCTAAATCATATGTGCTTGTGGCTTATGATAAGATTATGAAGGGATTCGGGTAGGCTACACTAGCTAGCAATTTTAGAAATTCTACCATGTAAACCAGAAAGCCATGCAAGCAAGAGGTCATGGATTATTACAGCTAGACGCGTAGTGCAGCAAAAGAAGAGCTGGAGTAGCTTGATCCAATGTCGAGTGCGTTAATGTAGTGGTCGTAGTCGATCGTCCAACTTCCTTGGCACCGACCGTCTCCTCCAGCAACCTGTCACGTTCCTTGCGTAGGTCGTGGATCATCCTCGATCAGCGCAGCAGCAACCGCAACAGCGCCTCTATGATATCCACACATCCAGGGGTGGAACGCCGTATGCTGATGTGCTAGCACTAACGCACATGGTAGGGCCTTCGGGAAGATGGTGGTTAGGGTTTTGGTAGAGCAACTCTCTTACGTACCAACTGTCCCATGCATCCCCTTATAAAGAGCCCATAACGGAACCTATCCAAACTCATTTGTTCCAACCCGTTAAGTGTGTGACCCTGTAGGTTCATGCATAATCGGTTGTGGCTCGGAAACTCCTTTCCGACCATAAGTAGTTAGCTGTTCCTAGCAAAACATAATGATTCCCGAACACACATAAATATTATATCGAATGAACCTTATGCAATATGATCTACGATTAGATCCTTATCACTTACGACCAGCTCGTATCTCCATACGACTAGTTTCTACTTAGTCACGATCAATTCGTAACTCCTTACGACTAGTTTGCCAACCAGTTAGTGATCATGTTCGACCAGTCTGTATCTCCATACGACCAGTTCATATCTAGTCGGATTAAACGACCTGCTTGCGTATTCTCCCCTTGCCTCACGATATCTAGTTGAACTCCAGGTGAGATATTTTGCCATCCACAGACTGTTCAATACTTTCTCGATCAGGTGATGGATAACTTCATGTGGTTGACTCTTAGACCACTAGTGGCACGGCCATGCACTTTCTTTATCCGACCACATCGAGGGACCCAGAGATATCTCTCTTGTTATGTTAGGAGGGACGAATCCCATAGCCGACCAGTCACATCTCTCCGCATGTTTCATAGATACGTGAAAGCTACCTTTATAACTACCCAGTTATGGAGTAGCGTTTGGCAACCTCTAAGTATATTATTACACATATAGGAAATTAATATGATCTCAGGTCTAAGGATTATACATCATCATTGCTTGAGACCAATTGGCGACACATAAAATCATAACAATCTCAATAGTGTCTTAAGGTGGGTCAATCCAACATGTGTTCACATTATTGATTCGATATCCCCATATCCATGACCTGTGAAATATAGTCATCAATCAATATATATGCTGGTCGATAAGTCACTAGTGTTCCGACCAGTTCGTATCTGGTCGGATTAAATGACCTGCTTGCATATTCTCCCCTTGCCTTACGATATCTAGTTGAATTCCAAGTGAGATATTTTGTCATCTATGGACTGTTCAATACTTTCTCGATTAGGTGACGGATAATTTCATGTGGTTGACTCTTCGACCACTAGTGGCACGGCCATGCACTTTCTTTATCCGACCACATCGAGGGACCGAGAGATATCTCTCCTGTTATGTTAGGAGGAGCGAATCCCATATCCGGCCAGTCACATCTCTCCGCATGTTTCATAGCATACCTGAAAACTACCTTTATAACTACCCAGTTACGGAGTAGCGTTTGGCAACCTCTAAGTATATTATTACACATATAGGAAATCATGCTGATCTCAGGTCTAAGGATTATACATCATCATTGCTTGAGACCAATTGACACACATAAAATCATAACAATCTCAATAATGTCTTAAGGTGGGTCAATCCAACAAGTGTTTACATTATTGATTCGATATCCCCATATCCATGACCTGTGAAATATAGTCATCAATCAATATATATATGCTGGTCGATAAGTCACTAGTGTTCTGACCAGTGATATCCGATCAGAGATACATTTAGAATGACATTATATAAGTTAAAGAGCTTAACCAACAAGTCACATATTGTTAATTTTTATAAATGATAATTCATCCAAAGAACATAATAGCATTTATCCTATAAATTATAAACATAGATAAGATATAATCATCTCTATGATTGCCTCTAGAACATATCATCGCTCATCTATATAGAGGCCGGGCCGCCTCTCTGGCGCGTGAGAAATTAAATAATTCCGATCGATGCTCTGGTAGGCCTGCGTCCAAAATTAAAGGGGCCCAAACCGAAGATCGATGTGCATTAGTTGTAGACCGGGCCAACATTAATAATTGTGTCTTCCTCGGAATCTCCAGCCTCTTCCGTATCCTGTGTCACATGATGACGAGAGGGACATGAGATGATGACAGATCGATGGAGTCCATGGCGCATTTCACTGACTTGCCTTGACTAGGGATCGGAGTAACGCTTGCATCGGTCGATTATCCTCCGGAATTGAATAGCCAAATCCAAATCTACCAGCATTGATTGGCCAAATCTATATCTAATGCATGCACGCATGAGATAGAGAAAAAAAAAATGGAAATAGGAGCTAGCTGATGAGAGAATTCGTTGGATCTGTACGTGATCTGCTAGCCGCAGCTAGCTTCTTCATGCATGTATACTCCTATTGGTGGCTCCGATCTTGGTAGTCATTTGTGCTTCACAGTGTAGCTATGCCACGGTTGGATTTTTGTTGAGGCTGAAGAGAGAGAAGAGAGCGAGTGAGCTTGACACTCATGCAAGTATTAAGAAATTGGTTTCGTAGCATGAAAAGTTACGTGTCTTAGGAAAATACCATCAAAATATTTTCGTCCTGTTTTTTACCACTGAAAGTTTCTCTATTCCGTTTTTTATCACTTCGTCAATTCTCAAGCGTTTTGGCTCATCTATTGGACGTGAAAGGACCTCAATGCCCTCTATCTCAATGCAATACATCTCCTCCCTCGCCGCTGCCTTCATTTCCCCCCTCCAAAACCCAATCCCTCACTCCCGCACCCGGACGCCGCCGCCCCTCACCGGCCCTCACCGCTCGCCTAACGCCGCCCCTCACCGGCCCTCGCCGCTCGCCTGACGCCAACCCACTCCACCCCTCTCTGCCCCTCACCTGTGCGCTCAAAACCAAAGCCAATCCCTCACTCCCGCACCTGGACACCGCCCCTCATCGGCCCTCGCCGCTCGCCTAACACCGCCCCTCATCGGCCCTCACCACTCGCCTGACGCCACCCCTCTCCGCCCCTTACCTGTGCGCTCAAAACCGTCAAGTGCCGATGTGATCAGATCACTCGTCCCCGCTTTGATTTAATGGACGAAGGGTGTTCTTCTGATGGGTTAGTGTCGAAATAAGTTCATTCTCTTATTGTATTGTGCACTTTCATATGCAATGTTTTGGATCAGGAAGAGAGGAACATTTTTTCCTACTTTAATTCTATCCGATTGCTGTTACAGGGTTGATTCAAACAAAGCATATAGAGTAGAGGTTACAGTGAGATCATTTGCTAGTGTCAAAGATGGGAGAAAAGAGTACTGCAGGGGTAGAATTTTGAGTACGGATGTGGAGTGGCAAACTTTCTCAATGCTTGATTTGGTGCTTTATGTATGCCTATTTTATGACTGGGTAGTGATGAGGAAGTCAACTTTTGGTATGCTGGGAACAAGAGCAATTTGGTCAAGGTGTGCACTGATGCACAATTGCTTGACTTGTTCACATAAAACAGGGACACAAGGGTGTTGAAGCTTGTGATGACAGTTGATAAGTGTGATCGCCAAGCGGTGGATCAGAGCATTAATCTATACGAGAGCCAAGCGGTGGATGAGAGCCATAATGTAACTGAGAAGCAAGTAGATGAGAGCCATAATGTAACGGTGGGAGATATGTTGTTGGATGGCAGCACTAGTCATCCATTGCAACCACCCGAAGGTCTACTGCAAGAGCAGGAAGGTAGAGATCCTAATGAGGATGAGCCAGTTCTGTTGGGTGAGGAGTGGAGGTACTTATCCGATGAGGACCCACCATAGGAGCATGGTGATGGGGCTGGGCATGCTATCATGGAGCATTATATTCATGATGAGGGAGGGCAGGATGTGGAGGATGATGTTACAGACTTTGATCCACTATTGGTTCCAGATGATGAACTTGCACTTAAAACTGTTTACGATAGAGAATCCCCTATCATTCAGGAAGATTACGTATTTCCTAGCCGCGATGCGTTTAAGTTGACTTTGAGGCAATATGTAATAAGAGATAGTTTGAGTATAACATACAATATAGTGACAAAACAAGGTTCAGAGCCAAGTGTGCAGCGAAAGGTTGTCCATGGTACATATATGCAAAAAAGCTTCATGGTGGCTAGACTTTCATGGTAATTGCCATATGGTGTAGATTATACACTGCTTTTTTTTCCTTTTTATTATCAATTGGAGATAACAATGCCATTTTTTGGCATCTTTTTGCAGGTGAGGAAGATGCCATTTGGCCATGAATGTCCATCCACAAGTAAGACGAGGGGCAAGGCAAGTAATTGTTGAGGTTGGACCCATCTCTTGGTGCGAAGAAGCTACAACAATGGCTCCAAGCCTTGTACAATGTGGAATTGTCATACAACAAGGTATGGGAGGGACGGAAGGATGCACTTCTTGATTTGCATGGCACATGGGAGGAAAGCTTCGATATGTTGTGGAGTTTCAAAGCATAGATGGAAAGGTGTAATCCAGGTAACATTGTTGAGGTTGACTGTAAGAAGGTTGCTGGAAAGGTGTACTTTAAGAGGATGTTTGTGGCCCTGTGAGCATGCATAGATGGGTTTCTATTAGGTTGCAGGCCTTACTTAGGAGTGGACTCAACCCATCTGACTGGGAAGTATAATGGTCAATTTGCCACATCGATAGGTATTGATGGGCACAATTGGATGTACCTAGTGGCCTACGCAATCTTTGACAAGGAAACTACAAATAACTGGGAGTGTTCATGGTTAATTTGAAGAGAGCTATAGGAATACCTACTGGTTTAGTCATACACATAGATGCATGTAAGGGGCTTGAAGTAGTTGTTGCTAACATATTTGTGCTAGTTTGGAGCATAGAGAACGTTTCAGGCATCTGCTGAACAATTTTAGAAGGAAATTCAAGGGGGATGTGCTTAAGTATATGTGGCCAGCAGCTTGGGCTTTCACACCTGAGAAGCACCAGAAGCTACTGGATATCATTAGAGTCATATGTCTAGCTAGCCTAGATCACCTCATCAAGGAGCATCCACATTTGTGGACTAGAGGTGTAAATCCTCAACACATTGTAAGGTAGACTATGTTAACAACAACATAGCTGAAAGTTTTAATAATTGGATAAAAGGCATCAAGGACTTGCCGATTGTCGAGCTAGTGGGCAAAGTGAGACAAATGATAACGGCAAAACTTTGTACAAGGAAGAGAGTGGCAGCCAAACTGCAAGGCAGAATATTACCTAGTGTGATTCAAGAACTCAACTACAAAAGTAGAGTACTGAACTACACTATTGCACCTAGTGGTTACTTGAAGGCAGTGGTATCAGGATTAGATAGTAGCTAGAATATGGAGGTATGTTGTTGATCTTGAAAAGGAGGAATGCAGTTGTAGGCAATGCCAGTTGACAGGAAAACCTTGCACTCATGCCTTAGCCTTGATTTGTTCAAAAAGGGGACTGCAGTTCGAATCCTATGTGCATGATTATTACTCGGTGGAGAAGTTCAGGGCTGCTTATGAGTTTGAGATCAATCCAATGGGTGATAAGTCTCAATGGCCAGTTGTTAATAAGGGCTATGTAATGTATCCTCCTAAGCTCACTAGGGCTGCATGAAGACCAAGGAAGAAAAGGATCAAACCACGTGATGAGGGGGGGGGGTAAAAAGCAGTACCAGTGCAAGAGGTGCTTTAGGTTCAGCCACATCGAGAAGGGATGCAGTTTAACACCACTATATGACCCAATTGATGCTCCACCACCTCCCACTCAAAAGACCACAAGGTAATCACACTTGAATCAATAGGAGTAACTAGATTCTCAATAGACTAAACTTCATTCTTATTGCATTGCAGGGGCAGGAAGGAGTCTTCTAACACTGATGGGGCTCTCAACAATGATGTCAGTCCACTAGATGACTCAATTGATGCTCCACCACCTCCCACTAAAAAGAGGGCAGCACAAGCAGCTTCTCCCCCAAGAAGGACAACACCTACAAGGGCCACTGCAAAAGCCAATCAACTTGCTGCACAACTGGCCTCCACTTCAAGGCAGAAAAAAAATAAAGATAGCTAACTAGATGCTTCATGTATTTTGGTCAGTGATGTGCCCTGTGATTTTTGGGAGGGTCACATTTGTGGACTAGAGGTAACTTCAGATTGTGATGTCTTTTGGTCAGTGATGCTAGCACAACTTTTCAGCTTATCTGCCATTTAGTATCGTGTTGCAATATCTACATGCGAGGCACTATTCTAGATTGTTAGAATGTGTTTTGTGAAGATTGGACAGGGTTCTACTTCGACTAACATTAGCAGCTTTACTCCCTGAAGTAATAGGTACTATTCCTTTAGGAGCATATGAGCTGATTTGTACTGCTTTTTCCCCCTTACATGCTCAAATTTTCTTCTTGCCGAAGTTGAACTATTCCTTTCATATGTTGTTTATACTTGCTGTCTAAAACCCTTGTGCATGTTGTGTTTCAAGTCATGTTGTCACGGTTCACCCAAACATGTTTCTTCAGCATTATCATGTCTGGCTGCACATTTTTCTGCACACTCCGTACATGTTGGAACAAGCATACCATGTTAAGATTTAAAACAATAGCCAGGATATGCAAAGTGTGGCAAGGATTTTCTGGGCATGATGGTAAGTCATCTACTGCTTGAAAGGTTTTGGTCATCAGGTCATCTGCCTGGTGCGTGATATGCATTGCATTGAGATAGATGGCATTGAGGTCATTTCACATCCAATAGATGAGCCAAAACACCTGAGAATGGATGGAGTGGTAAAAAACGGAACGGAGAAACTTTCAGTCGTAAAAAACAAGACGGAAATCTTTTGATGCATTTTCCTAAAATGTGTAACTTTTCATGCTACAGAACCAATTTTTCCTTTAAATATTTTTAGGAAACCAAGAAAATACTAGCAACAAATGGTGTATTGGAAGGACGTGATACAACTTTTGTGGACCATCCCTCTCTATAGAGATGAGATGAGAGATACATGCAACAATACCGCAAATCTTTCTCTTAATACAAAGGTGTGCAAATCTTTTGCGCGTTCTCCGAAAAAAACTCTTGATTGTTGGCTTCTTTTGCAAACAGAAGAATGGCGAGGGGAACTGCGCGCCTGAAGGGGCAAGAAGGCTGAGGAAGATGGTGATCAAGGTTTTCAACAAGTCCGAGGGGGTGGGCGACTAGCTAATGGAAAGGATGTTGCATAATCGTCGTGTTGGAAAATGTCCCCAATATTTTTCTCTGCTAGCTCTTGTTTGTTTAATCTGTTCGATTATGTATGTCTCTCCATGGTCTGTAAAAAGGAGCGTACGTCATATATCAAAGAAACAAGACACAGCTGCTAGCTCCAACGATCGACATACTGAATGAATTAAAAGAGAGATTGGAGATCCAATTCGACACCATATTAATATTGAATACTACCATATGTGATCGAGATCGATCGATGGTGCACTCGGTTCGTTTAGGATCATGCATTATTATCCATTGGCCTGATGTAAGCATGTAGCATCCGAGGGCAAGCAGGCGAGCAGTCCAGTGAGGCATCCGCGTGGTCGGGCAAATGGGTGTCATGGTTTTTATTCTCATCCTCACTGTACGCTTCCCTCTGCTCCTCGCTCCTCTCCACCTAATTCGTCACAGGAAGCTCTCCGAGCCTCATGCACGTAAGTCACACCTATCGCCGGCGATGGCCATGCCTGCATCCATGGCCTGAGCTCGAATCCTAGCGGTGCTGACCCCTACCGCTGGCCGCGGCCGTGTGCCACCAACCGAGCTTGGGGTCAGTAGCGCCTGCACCAACGGCTGGCGGCGGCCGTGTTCGCGCCCACCACCCGAGCCCGACGGATATTTTTGCTTGGATGCAATCAAGCATAGGGTTTCTTGCTTGATTTACATGTATTCCTTACTTTCCTTTGCTCACTCGGCCCTTTTTATTGTTGCAGGTTAGTTCCTTGGGCGATTTGCTAATAATTCGGTTATTTATGCTGCACTGCTAAGGTACTAACCCTATCTTTGCTGTGTGCATTGCTAATTCATCTATGGTTTTGGTTGCCTTTTCCTATTTATCATGTTGCTCAATTTTTGTGCTTTCCATTGAGTCCCCAATATGTTCGGTTCGTTTTAGCGCAATTGCTTGCACTTCTGATTGGAGGTGTCTACGACAGAATCAAGTACTAATTTGGGAGAGAGTACTCAAATTTTGAGCCGTCCGATTAACATAAAAAATTGAGTTTCACCCGTGAGCTATGGGGTCGAGTTGTCTAAGTATTTCAGGCAGGTGCTTTGGGTCGTGTTCTTTCCGTTATGCACTTCTTTTGTGCAGTGGACTGCGAACAACACATTTAATGACATATGTGTTATTTATAATATGAATATGCCATATCTAGTTATGCTACCTTAACATTATGCTATTCTTTATATAAGATTAAAACATTTTTTACATATATTATATTATGTAAATTTAGTAAAAAAATGCAAATAAATTAATTTTTACATCGAATTAACTCCTTTCAATGTAAAACACAGATACACAAACAAATAACTACTACAACTACTAACACAGAGCTCACAGCTACAAAACACATCCACTACTACTTCTAAGAGCTAACAAAGATTTGAACACAACACAGCCACAAACAATTAACTACTATTGCTACCAAACCTTAACAGAACACAATATTAAAAAAAGATGGAGACTGCTACTACAACTACACTACGAACGGATCACGAACCAAGAACATCACACAAAGTTTTAAGATCCACAAGGATTACAACACAATCACATCTCATATGTCACAACAAAACTAATCAAATACTGGAACAGGGATAATTCTTGTAACAACAGTAAGTAGTAAGAGGAGTAGTAAAGAATAGTGTAAAATTGGAAGGAAAAAAAAGGAGTAATCGAGGAGGGCAACAGTAGCAGAGGAAGATGCAGGGGTCATTGGGGGGCGGGGGAGAAGAGGTAGCAGTCGAGGTCGAGATGAGATCACTATGGTTGGGGGGAAGAAGAGGACAAGGACACCAGTGTAGTCGAAGTTGAGGGGAAGCAGTGGGGTTGCCATGCCATCTTCGATGTTGTCCCACAAGGCGGTGACTCAACCGGAGTAGGGCTTGCCGACGTTGATTGTCGTCATTGTCAGCCGCAGGGGGGAAGTGAAGCAACACTTGGGATCGAGGTCAAGGAACCAGGGGATGGAGAGCAGCGTAGATCAGTGGTGGCTCAACCGAAGCAGGGCTAGATGAGTGCGCGCCAATGTCGGTCGTCAGTGGTGGCCTTGGCGAAGGAGAGAAATGGCACTTGGGGTCAAGGTCGAGGAGCAGGGGATGGAGAGGCAGCGCAAATAAGCGACGATGTGGGTTGGAGTTGGAGTTGGTGGTGGCGCAGAGGAAGGGATTTGGGGATGCGGCAACTTAGTGGAGAGACGGGAGGGGGGCAGAGCTGGTAGTGGAAAGCAGACTGGTGAGGAAGTAGGTGTCGAGGATGGTGGTGATGTTGATGAGGAAATCGGGCAGAGAAATGCACAGTGTGAATCACAAAGCTACCATCTAACGGACAGAAAAATGAGTGCTCACGGACAAGAAAAACACTCGAGTACCGATTAGCAATTCCTGTTCTAATTTTGGCTGGAGGTCCACTAATGTTGAGACATAAAACATCAATCTATTTTGGCAGTCCCTAATTGTCCCATTTCCTACAATATTGCATGTTAAATGTTGCAATTCAAACTTCTAGAATAATCTACTCTCATCCAAATTTTGCATGAAGCCAAGATATTTGCTAGGAAGGTACTAGAACTAGTTTTTCATGGTAAAATTAAATATATCTAGATATAGATATTTGTAATGAACTTTATGGGATCTAGATATTTGTAGTACACCATGGTTAGAATCTTGACAAGTGACAAGCATCCAATGGCCTTGAGTGCCTATATAAGGAATTGGCTTGCTCTTGCCATGGCATGCCATATGAGCATGGTAGAAAGCTAGGTGAGTGTAGGGTGTGAGTGCAAGGCTAGCCACCAAAGGTGTGTGTCCACTCTTGTGTAGTAGTGTTGGTATTTTAATAAAGTAGTATTTTTTTTGTAATTGTAAGTCTCCTAGTTATGCCGTGTTATTTCTAGGTACTTAGTGCATTATTAAGTTGTGATTCAACGTGGGTGGCTCGGTTGCCCGGAATCACAAAAGTCCTAACTTTAACGTGAGCGACTCGGTCGCCCGGAAGCTAGATGGTCATGACTTCAACGTGAGAGGCTCAATCGTTTGGAAGCCAATAATTAATAGTGCACTAAGTAAATGGAAATTAAAGGGCTAACTTCCTTTAATAGATGAGGGGATTTTTTTATATGCCACTGCAAATGTTCCGGATCTTTGGTCTACCATTGCAAAGCGACATCTTCCTCGCATCCCACTGCAAAGTTGAAATCTTACCCTTTTATGCCATTGCCGTCACATCCGTCAAATTTTTTCCATCAACTTTTTCAAAATACCCTCATTTCTTTCTTGTCCTTCCACCCTTTCTTTTCTTCCCTTCCTGCTTGTCGGTACCTAAAAATACGATTCAGGAACCCTCTGTGTATTCTGAACTAGTCTCAGATCAGTAGCTAGCTCACACAAGAAACAGTGATGAAATATCATCCATTTATTCGATTGAACTAAAAAGATCTCAAAGTAACAAATAATAATAATAACTGGACCTTATGATCAACATTTACTTAACTTGCCACGCAGGGCTAAAGAAACAAATAAACTCTTGCAGCGGAACGAAACTCTCGAAATGGCCAATCAACATACCCACAGGCAATCGAGTGGAGAACGCATTCTAATCTGCAAAACCTTCATAGTCCTCCTTCTGAAAGAACTCTTGAGCAGCTTGATATTCTTCAACTGATCAACAAAGGCATAAGCCGTGAGTACATAAAGCACTCAGCAAGCTGTAGAGAAATGTATGCAAATAGTATTCATGCACGGCCTGACTAAGGTTAGCTGTATGGTTCTTTTGCAGAAAGCAGCATTTACGACAAATACCATAAATAGATTGAAATGCGTAATTGAAAATAATAATAAATAATTAAACAATTTATTTGAAACAACCAGTGAACTCCCCATTCACTTCCCAACCAAACCATTGATAAGTGAATCCCCAATTCACCAATCGACACAAACTACCAAGTGAATTATCTGTTCACCAAACAAACATTATATTCCTCAAGTGAACTCCTCATTCACACTCCGACTCATTTTATAAGAAACTCTACCTCTCGTGTGAAATCCCCAGACAAGTCCATAACCGAGGACGCGGCTATTCGAATAGATTAATTAAGACTCTGTAGAGGTTGTACACTTTACCCACAAGATATAACCAGTGTAGCAGGCACTAATCATAACAAAACCTTTTAGAGGTTTCATCTCAACAATTGACTCTCCTGTTGTGCATATAGCCCTCCCAAAACCTCATCATGGGTTAACGCACAATGTTGTGTTGGAAATATGCCCTAGAGGCAATCATAGAGATGATTATATTTCATTATGTTCATGACATTGGATAATGTGTTATCTTGTTCCTAGAATAATATTGTTAATATTTATTATCAAGTATGTGACTTGGTTGTAAAACTCTATATTCCTGCGATAATTATTCTTTAACGATCCCTGGTCGTAAACATATGAGGACACATATGAATAGACTAGCATATGTATTGGTTGATGACTATGTTTCATGAGTCATAGATATGGAGATATCAAACCGATAATATGGACACATGTTAGAGAACATGATGTTGGATAAGACCCACCTTGAGACACTATTGAGATTGTTATGAATCTATGTGTCGTTAGTTGGTCTCAAGCAATGATGATGTATAATCCTTAGACCTGAGATTAGCATGGTTTCCTACATGTGTAAGAGCACTCTTAGGGGTTGCCAAACGCTACACCGTAACTGGGTAGTTATAAAGGTAGCTTCGGGTATGCTCAAACATGAAGAGAAATGTGACCTGGTCGGATATGGATTTGCCCTCCTAACATAATGAAGAGATGTCTCTGGGCCCTCGCAGATCGGATAAAGAAAGTGTATGGCCATGCCACTAGTAGTCGAAGTGTTCGACCACGTAAAGTTATCGACACTCGATCGAGAAAGTATTGAGCAGTCCATGGATGACACAACATCTCACCGAGTTCAACCGGACATCGTGAGGCAAAGGAGTATACACAGTAGGTCGCTTAGTTCGAGTAGTTACGATTTGGTCGTATCTGAGATATGAGCTGGTCGAGACCGGTCGAACGTAGTCACAGAGTGGTCGTAATCGTCGTAAGCAATTACGAATGGTCGTGACCAAATACTGAACTGGTCAGATAAAGATAGGACCTGGTCGTAAGTGATGAGGACCTGGTCGAGATCATATTGCATTAAGGTTCGTCGATATAATTTGTGTGTATACAGAATCGATATGTTACGCTAGGAGCTACTTTCGACTCGTGATCGGAAACGGTTTCGAGTCACAACCGAACTACACATGAACCTCTGTGGTCACACACTTAACGGGTTGGAACAAACCAGTTCGAATACGATTCGTAAACGTGTCCGGATAGGATCCGTCATGAGCACTATATAAGGAGATGCATGAGGCTGTTTGGGGAGGAGAGAAACACCACCGAAACCCTAGCCGCCATCTTCCTGAGAGCTCCACCGTGCGACTTGGTGCTAGCACACCGGCGTTCGGTTGTTCCTTCCCTGGACGTGTGGATACCGTAGAGGTGCTACTACGATTGTTGGGCTTGAGGACGATCCGCGATCTTCACAAAGAACTATAGAGGTTGCTGGACGTTGGACGATCGACTACGACCACTGCATCGACTTGCTGGACGTTGGACGATCGACTACGATCACTACATCGACGCGCTCTTCGTTGAACCAGGCTGCTCCAACCCTTCTTCCGCTGCTCTGCGCGTCTGGTGGTAACGATCTGTGATCATCTACTTGCAGGGCTTCCTGGTTTGTGTGGTAGAATTTTTGTTTGTAGCTATCGTAGCCTGCCCGCGACCTTACACGTTGGACAGGGATGCGGCGAACCGTCCCGCGATGTGGCCTTAGAAAAGGATACACACCTCCATCCAAATACTACTTGAGTAGTCAAAAGCCTAAACTCAACAACCTACTAGGTTAGGCCCATCCCATACCAGGCATGTGGTTGTACGAAAAGGCCCAGTTCAATGGCGCACAAGATTAAATTCTTGACAAGTTACTCAGGCGAGAATACCACAAACCCACGATGTGTTGAAACACCCCCATTATCCACCATCCACTCGCCCGAGCGAAAACCATTTTGTTTAACTAAGACCAATGACACACCTTGTCATGGTACACAATTTTTAATAACAGCAGTGCCTAACCACCACAATTCCCTATATCATTAAGTCAACATTAATCATTATGACACATGTAATGATGAACCCATCGTAACTAAGCTTAACTAAGCATTGATACGATACCCATGTTGGTGATACAAATATGTCCAACTAAAATTATCCATGCTATGGTGACAAAGGATCCATGGTATTCAAATAATCAATGGAGGCACAATGACAACACGTAATAACTAACCCCAAAACAATTTGTATAAAGATAGCATGCAATTGTATAAAACAATATACTTTTGAAATCATAGGTTCAATATGATCAAAAGACTATGGCTTGCCTTGGAATAAATTCTGGAATTGATCTTGATCTTGGTGATCTCCTCCTTGCTCAAAACTTCCCGAAGTATCAATGTCTACTCGCAAACAAGGCAAATAAACTAAATAAATAAATAACAGAGACAAAACAAACTCAAAAAAATTAAATAAAAATCTCAGATAAATAGATCTTGAATTTAGATGAATTTAGAAATTTGAATGGACTCAATCGGAGTTCGGATACAAAAGATATGGGCTTTGGAATATTAAAATCACATGAAAATCATAATTTATAGATTTACTGAATTATTTCTCTGAAGGAAAAAGGAATTATGACATCAGCTGACGTTAGAAAGGATGTTTGGATGGGATGAAATCAATCTAACAGGCGGGTCCCAATGTAAGTGGCTCGGCTCACGTGAACTAAGTCCACCCGGTTTTTGGATCTCAATTTTGGTGGTCGAGCCACGCTGGTCTCGACTCAAGAATGACGGGCTACCACGCAAGTTAATCGAGGCCGAGGTGGATGCCGAGTTCTTACCGACGCCGCCGACAACAAGGCAAAGGGCGCCAGTCCCAAGGGATTCGATGATGGGCGGCTCGTCAGCGGTGACAGAGGTGACGACGAGGTAGAGGGCACGACGAGGATCTCAACGGTGGGCTCATGGGTGCTCGGAGACCTCTACAGTGGCCGGTGACAAGGTTTAGGCGGCGCTTGATCTACGGGCTTAACAGATCTAGGGCTCCGATGATGCTCCGACTGAAACCAAGGCGTCAAGGTGAAGCCCTCGACCTTGCGATCTCAACGGCGGCGGAATAGAAGCTTGAGCGGCTCCGGTGGTGATGAACGAGCTCGACGGAGTTGAAGGCGGCGCAGAGCTTCAAAAGCTTGATTTGTCGCAACGGCAGCGCGAAACAAGGGGCAGCTTAGGGTTTTGAAGGAGAGGAGTTGATGCGAAGGTTTTCGTTACGGGCACAACTTTAAATAGGGGCGAAACAAGGAGTCCGAGATGGAGACGGTGGCAGTGTTCGAAGGAAAGGGAGGAAGAAGGAGTCCTTGAGGAAGACGATGACAACGTGGCAGGCGGGGCCGCGCGAAATTGGGCTGGAAGCAGAAGAAAATGGGCCGCACAGTTCTGGGCCGAACTAGAATAGGAAGTGGGTTTCGGCCCAAACACTATTACTGAGATTTTAATAGCTTTTCTTTTTATAAAATAGCAGAAAAGACAAACAGCAAATACACTCGGAAAAATTCTAGAAAATTCTAGAAAATACATCCAAGCACATAGAATCCAAATAAAAAAAATTAATAATAGTTGATGTTGAGATTATTCATATTAAATTGTTTTTGAACTTTGAAAATTCAAATTAAGCTTTAACTTTTGTAGAAAAATCAAATGGTTGTTTTTACTTTTAAAACTTCAAAACAAACCAAAATTTTAGGATGTAACACTGCTTCTCTCTCTCCTTCGGTTTACCCATCGTCGCCGCCTCTCTCTACCTACGCGGTCACCATCACCCTGGTCAGTGGGCGAGCCCCTGCACCTGCCTATCTCTTCCTCCCTCTCCTCCTTCCTCTCCCTCTCCCTCTCTTTCCCTTGTGTGCTGACCTCGATCTAGAACCAGCAGCCGCCATCGATGCCTTTGTCGTCTTCTTCGCGATCACCGGTAAGCCCTCTTTGCCGTCCCCATCTCCTATTCGGCTCAGACCCGCCGTCCCCGCCTTTGATCCGGTGAGCTCGTGTGATTGCGCCGCCACCTCGTTCTGGCACCGTCTTTGTTGTCGATCCTCACGCTACCCCGTCGTCGCTTTCGGCATCAATGTCGCCACCAGTGCCTCGACGTCGCTGATCTCCACCGTTGTCTTCGCCGCGCCCGCGCCCTTCGCCGAAGCCAGCACCGCCCCTCCCTCCAATGCCTCTGCGTCGAGGCGTCGCCATGGACTCTAACATCCTCTTTCTCCTCCGGCGTCCTCGTCCATCTCTGGTCTGGATCAAGTCGGCGGTGGCTTCCTTCTCCACCCGGCTGTGGATCCACCCGTCGGCCACCTCCCTTTCGTCAATGTGAGACTGAGCGGCGGTTGCCTCCCTCGGCCATGACGGTCCGCTCACAGCTGGAGGAGGTTGAGGGAGAGTGAGAAGAGGGAGTGAGGAAGAAGATGACAAAAAGGGCAAAGTGGTATTTGCACAACCACTTCACAGCTTGACTGGTCAACAATGGTATAAAAGGGTATGATTTCGACTTTGCAGTGACATGTGAGAGAGATGTCACTTTGCAATGGCAAATTAAGGATTCAAAACATTTGCAGTGGGATATAATTTTCCCCCCTAATAAAAGGTCATCTTAGTGTGGGTATTAAGGCCACCTCAATGAGCAGGTGATCCGGGGCCATCACTAGTGAGGAGGAGGTTTTAGTAAGCACTAGGAGCTTACATTGTTCGGTGCAACATCAAGACGCTAAGGGTCTACCGGTGCACAGTCTGGGACTGAAGTTCACTGGTCTAGGACCAAAAGCTTACTTGACGCCAGGTGTCAGACACCATGGCGGATCTTGCCGATGCAAGCAATGGCCATGCACTCAGCAAGCTTAAATACATTAAAACACGGGTCGCAACATAATAAT
Organism: Phyllostachys edulis; assembly: GCA_036346405.1. Lineage (NCBI taxonomy): Eukaryota > Viridiplantae > Streptophyta > Magnoliopsida > Poales > Poaceae > Phyllostachys > Phyllostachys edulis. The sequence continues at coordinate 632,653 of CM070559.1, read as the reverse complement.
GCACGCGTTTAGTTTGTACTACTGAACTGGAAAAGCTTAGTCCGTCGGTCTGACCAACTAGTATAATTTTAATTGCACGGTGGTGAGATTTAAAAGGAGTAAGACCATCTCCAATGTTATGTTTTAGTCGGTTCAAATGAGGAGAGAGAAGACATTGAATCGATTCAATACATTGGAGGGGTCGATTTCAACAAAAAAAATACATGGAACCGGACTCTACTGAGGAGTCCATTCAAAGCATTAAACAACTCATATGAGCATTAAACAACAACATCTGAGAGAGAGCGGTTGAGAGAGGATATTATTATTTTGTAGTTTTTTAATGTAACATGGGTCTCAATTATTAGTAGGAATCGGTTCAATACATTGGAAAAAAACAAGCTCGGTTCCTAGAATGCTTACGTGGCATGACTTTGAATCGATATCGGTTTAATACACTGAAGATGCTCTAAGCAGTAGAAGAAACTAAAGGGAAGGAGAAGCTAAGGTAGGTGCCCTAACCTAAAAAGAAAAGGAAAAGGAAGCTAGGGTTAATTGATGAGAAATGCAGCTAGCTAGCTACCTTAATGATTTGATACACGAGCAAGACAAAGGTAGTACTCACCTACAAAAAACCACTACTCGTAGTAAAATGAAAGAAACTCAATGTACAAGCTAGCTAGCACTAGCAAAGGAACAAGGGAAGGGAGTGAAGCTCACATGCAGTCATGCAGGGCCAAGAAGAAAGAAAGAAAGAAAAAGTACTTCATGATCAGTCGTGACTAAGAAAGACAAAGTACTTCATGATCAGTCGTGACTACTGCGTGGTCTCTTAGTGCTTCTCGATCTTCTAATGGATCCCGGCTAACTAATAATCAGGTCAGGTTTAGTATATATACAAACAGCTAGCACCATCAGAATAGGATAATAGAATGGTGGCGTGGCTTCCTAAATTAAATTAATTAAGTTCCAGATAACTAACAAACCACCTGCAATAGCAAGTTATTGCTGATCTATCATCCCCGTATAATCCAAACGAATGAGGCATTCGGAGATCACATGAATGAAGCTGGTCAACAACACTTGTCGGATTTCCATCGGAAGCATCATTAGAGCTAGATGCTGGGAACCCTAAATTGCTAAAACTCAAACTCAAGAAGCATATATACACACACACATACACACGTTTCGTACTCATAGGAGTATGTACTCACACTTCCAATATACCACTTAAACGGATATATTATACTTCTTTATCACTTTCAGTATACTTAAATACTAATTATAAGGTACTCCAATACGACTTGATTGAAAAAATTCATTAGAGCTCTTTATTTTTTTTATATATACATTTTTCATATATAAAAGAAGTATGTACATAAATTTTGCTATAAATAAGTGGGCTTCAATGAAATTTTTCATAGAACTCACTTTGTAGTATCTTATAATCATTATTAGAGTATGCTCAAATTAATAAAGATGTATCATTATATGAGAAATGGAAGTACGTACTCAAAATGTACCATACCATTTCTATATATATATATAGACACACAAAATACACATGTCTGCGTGCACTAGAAATCTGGCGCATGCATGATTCATGGACCTGAAGATTGATTGAATGAATTAATCCTTCTTTCTAGTTAGTCAAAGCCGGCCACGTATCGAAACATATATACTGACGACGTTCGACAACTACTAGTCAATTTTCTGTGTTGCAAACTACCCATTAACTACTACTTCTCTCTTTACTAATATATATATTGCGAGTTATTTTGGCACAGATCGCTGTATGTGATCCTAGCTGGTGGACGGATCGATCACCACCAAATTAATTCTTACTATATCATATCTTGGATGCATGCATGTCACAGTATCACACGGCTTCAGTGCGCGCTGATTAATTGTACTAGCATCCCGTACGTGCCATTTGGCACACGAGCACAATCAACACATATTATGGGAAAGAATTAGGTGTAAAGGAGTGCATAAAGACGAACAAATGTAGAGTATTTTCTGAGTAGAGCAGTAATATAAGATATTGTTAGTTTTATATTAAGTTTTTAAGTCTATGGTTCTACATATAAAATATTACATTTGTCTTACATAAGGTTACAATATGTTTGCTAGCACGAGACAGACTATGTTTAGGAGGTAGTATTGATAGTTAATTACAAAAGATAAATGATCTTGTTGATAGATGTAAGAGTTCGATGTAAGCGAAGTACTAATTGTGCTCAACATCAGTTAATTACTATAACATGTTGTTGTGTCATATAACAATTAATGCTCCAATCTGCCCACCCAATGCTTACAGAAGGCATTCTGTTGTGTCATACTCATGGCTATTTCTTCAGAATGGTATTATGTTGGATGATATACCAACAACATAGCAGCAACCGGAGCTTTTACCCACCTACATGCTTTACATATATGCCATTATAAGACATAAATCACGACATTACTTCAACCTTCTTTTGCGGTGAGTATGGCTCAGTACAAAATGTTGCACCAAAGAAACGGAGAAGAAAAGACACATCAAGTTCTTACATTGAAAATAACCAGGAGTTTGCACTGGGCTCTCGTTCATACATGGGCAGCACGCCTGTAAAAACCCCTAAAAGAAGCGCCATGCAAATAGGGAAGAACTTAGCAATGCAAGTAGCAACCTAAGTTCTTACACTGAATATCACTACGAAGGCAACGAACCGGTAAATAATAAAAGTAACGCCCCTAGAAGAATCCAGAAAATGAATTCCAGTGACCCTGCAACTGGTGTTGAGTATGCAGCACATATGAAGATATAAAGTAAGGATGTGCCATTGGCTCCTTCAAAGATAAATGACTTTGACAAGCATAAAACTGCACCGCCCCAGACTGTTGATTTTGCTGATAAGTCTGGAACCAATGAAACATATGGCTACCCTTATACAAGCATAAAACTGCACCGCCCCAGACTGTTGATTTTGCTGATAAGTCTGCAACTTGAACCCCAATTGGAAAGAACTTTTAGCAGGGCGAATCAAGAGTTATCAAAGAAAATGTGTCGCAGAGAAAAAATATGATGTCAGTCAATTTTCTGGCTTGTCTACTGCCAGTAACGCCTATTAGACACAAACAACGGTAAGAATCAAAGGAACTGATATTGTGAGTATGGTGCGATTGATAGCTATCTTTCCACCCCCAAATCACAGGACACTAACATTCCAGCACAAAAACGTTCCTGATATAAAATAGGGAACAGAGTAAACAACCATTGCCACATGGCAGACGTGTGCAATCAAAGCAGCCTCGTAAGCCTCATAAGGCCGTAGAGGTAAGAAACTTAGCACCATTAGAACTCATACATTCAGATCTGTGTGAGATGAATGGTGCGTTCACAAAAGGTGATAAAAGATATTTTATGACTTTGATTGATGACTCCACTAGATTCTATTATATGTATCTTTTGAAAACTAAAGATGAAGTTCTTCACTACTTTAAAATCTATAAAGCAGAGGCTGAGAACCAACTTGAAAGGAAAATTAAAAGGGTTATGTGAGCACCCGAATTTATTAGGCTCATAATACTTAGTCATCCAATTGACCCTAGTATTATCAACCAAATAAACCCGGTCTCGAGAGATGTATACTTCCTGAATGCAAGATACATACCTCACAACAAAAGAATGTATCAATTCCATACAACACATAGTACATAAGCAACAAACCGAAGTTAATATTAATATGGAATAGCTATTACAAAGAGGGCCCTTAGGCCAAATAGCAACAATTCTAAAAAGATAACAATGAAGCAAAAGTGCCATAAAGATGGCTATAACACAAAGCCAATCGGTGTGCCTTAACCCTAGGCATCTCGACCGGACCGCCAAGCTAGTCGTCAAGAAGCCGCAACACATAGCACAAAAGTGAGGTTCTTGGATCTCACCTCTCCTCTGCAACAAAAGCCACAAAATGCCACAACCACGGCGCGATGAGTACATAAAGTACTCCGCAAGACTTACGTGTAAGATAACAGCCTATAACATATGCTACATGCAAGCTTTATGTAAGTGGAGGTTGTATGTCTCATTTAGCATAAAGCAACATTTATTTGCAATAACATAATAGATGGAAGGCAATTTGGCAAAGCATTTTAATTGTTGAAATAACAACGTGATAATACATAATAACAACAACATGAACAACCTAGAAGTGACTAACCCATTAGTCACCACAACAATAGCATGAACTCCCGCTCATACCAACCAAGTCAAGTTTTAATTAAATGTTGTAGTCTAACTCTTGCAAAACCTAACCAAGCGTGTCCATAACCTAGGACGAGGCTATTCAATAGTTTTATCCTGCAGGTGTACCACTGCACCACACGCCTGCATCGCCTTTCCTTTAAGCACACTTCAAGGTATGCAAGCACGGCTAAGTCCTACGAGACATTTCCAATGGACAATGCTAATTCTGAGTCGCACAACCCACGGGGAGAAGGAGGCATCACACGACCTACCCGGAAGCTAATGCTCCCCTCCCACATCACACACACATTTTATCTTTAAAACACACCAACCGAGCGACCCCAATTAACAACGCCCAAAGTACTTAGTCAAGAGGGGTCCCATATCCCCCTCGCGTGGTTAGTACGCATAATTGCTTGGAGAGTGTGACACAAGATGTTCGGTCCTTGGCGACTTAGGCATACTTCCACATTCCAAAAACCGCACCATCCATCCAATATGCCCAAGTCTAAACAATCTTTTATTTTCAGATTTTTACTTTACAAATTAACAAAGCACAAGTGCTGAATATAAAGGAGTAGTAAGTAGATTTGTGTGATCAAGACCATCGATTAAATCGATGATCACCCATTTCTACCGTTATCTAAGCATTGCTAAGCATTTGAAATCACAACTACTAAGTGATAGGAGTTCATCCACGAACTCCAACCACAGCAAATAACCTAGGCTCATGGTAGTAAAGACATGGCATTCCTACAGATTATGCAACTATAGGATCCACTAACCATAATTAAAACAAAGTAGCAATGCATACATAGAGTTTAAACAACATAATAGACTTGCAAATATAGGATGAATCATGGTCAAACTGCTTGCCTGGCTGTTGAGGGTCACTTTGTTGCGGAGGATCGTTCTCGGGATTACCACAAATGTCGAACCCTAACGAAAGAATGAAAAAGAACCGATAAGAACAAAGAATTCAAAAGGACTCAACAGCAAACTTCCACCAAATGACTTAAAATTTTTACAGCAGCAAGATAAAGATTTATCATGAATTTAGCAACAAGAATCAATCGATTTGGATTCTTGATGCAAAAGATATGATCAAAATAATTCAATTCGGCCAGAAAAATCCAAATTAAATTAAAAAGGGCTACTGTTCATAAAATATTTTCTAGGGTCTTCTGGACATGAAATTTTTATGATAGATAGGTAATGACATTCTAAGACTAATGGAAGTGGTTTCAACTCTTTTGGAGTTACATTGCAACTTCTACAATTTTTAAAGACAAGAACTTGAACAAAATTATAATGCATAATTATTCTTTCTGAAAACAGTAACATGTTCAATATTAATTTTCCTAGTAAGTTCATATTAAGAGGAACCCAACAAACTTGGATTCACTCCAAGACAAGTCACAGAGAATTAGTTATGCATTTTGCAAGTTAAATGGATTTTTAGTATAGCAATTAAACCTACAAGTTAGCAAGATTAATTCTGGACATTTTGCAACTATAACATGCTCTAAACCATTTTTAGTTCTAAGTGTAGGTAATAACAGAATTAGCAAAATGGATTTCATCGAAAAAGGAGTTAACATGATTTTATTATGCATTTTTGAACTTATCAGGAATTTCTAATACATTTAATAAAGCTGAAAAGGAACAAAATGATCTTTTACATTTTTCTGGAGCTATCTCAATCATGCATCTATTTTTAGATTAAACTTCAGTCCATAACAGAACTACCAAAAGTGGAATCAACCGAAAATGAGTTATTATGAAATAGTTGTACCTTTTTAAAGTTTTAACACAATTTCGCCAGTACAATAAATCGCCCGAATTTTCTAAAACCCAGCGAAGGAATTAAGACGTGGCTCAATCTGGACCGCCTGATCCAAAGAATGGACGGCCCACGCGATGTGCATTAGAACTACCGACATCGGGACCCACCGTCAACATCCTGAGTCGCTACGGGGTTTTAACACACGCCGCCGAACAAGGGCCCACTAGCCGTTGTCACGAGGCCGGGTTTCTCAATGCAGTGTCGGGTCCCACATGGCAGCGACACAGACCGGGAGGTTTTCAGAGGATTTAAATGCATCATGGGTTTTAAGGGCCTCGGGCCCACAAGCAAGTGAGATAGCGCTAAGCTTTAAGACGTGCTTTTAATTCTAACTCATCATTAGCATTAATTAAGACCTGATTAGCGCTATTAATCCGTATCTTTGTCGGGACGGGCGCACGCGATACCGGCTTCCCGACAAGATATCGAGAGGGTTCACGGCTTGTCGCCAGCGGCCCGCCACGCCGCCTTGAGCCCAATGGTACGGACGGGTCCGCAATAACGTCGCGGACCTCAAGCAAGTGTCTCGCCGGAATGGCGAGCAAATCGCCATGAGCCGAGAAAACTAAAAGTGACCGTTTACGAAAACGAGAAATAGCAATCGAAGCCGCTTTGTTCTCGAGAAGCGGGTGCCTTGGCCTTAAGGGACTACATGCAAGGTACCTTGAGGTCGAGACAAGATCGAGTGAAGGATGAGCTCCGTGAGGTTGAAGATGGCCGACAACGAGGAAGACACTCATGGAGCTCGGTCTAAGCAAAGCCAAAGCCACCGGGTGATCATACTAGCTTTATTACTGCTCAAGGAAGCTTCATGAGCAAGAATAGAGGAAAAGAAGTACTCACCGGAGGTGGAGAAGAAGGTGAGTGCTCCACTGCCGAAATGAGAGAAACTCCAATTTGGTCTTTCCCTAAGAGATATAAACCAGTGGAGTTAGGGCTATTGCTCCAAGCAACAAGAGGAACAAGAAGGTGCTTAAAGGAGTGAGAGGGAGCCACTGGAAACAAACTTCACTGGGGAGCTCCACTGGCGGCCGAAAGCTTGAGGGGGGTGATTTGAGCTACACAAGCACAGTGAATGCTAGCTAAGCTCCAGTGGTGAGTAAAGAGTGCCAAGGAAGACCATGAAGGGTTTAAATAGGCAAGGAAGGCACGAGAGAAGCAACGGCATTGCCTACGGTGAACCACTGTCCACCAACCGGTCCATGGCTTAGCAAGGACGAGGGGGAAAGGATGGAGCCGCTCTGAAGCGAGACCATGGAGCCGAAAGTCACTGGCCGCATTAAATGCTAGCAGAAGATAGCTGTTGGGAGGTGACTGCACCTGCTCTCCCCTCTGTCATGGCGTGCGCACGCGCGCGGTGGGGAAGATGACCAGGAAAGGCGCGGGCCACCACCACGAGAGAAAACGGCTCGGCCGAAGCGCTGAAGGCCGAGCCGCACCCAAGTGATGAGCCCACACACGACCGTTGATTAGAAAAGAGCGGTCGACCGAGATTGAAGGTGGCGGTTGGATCAAGATCCAACGGTAGAAAAGTGGGTCCGATTGGCCCATCGCCGACAACAGCGATCCGAATCCGATGGTGACATGCGGCGACCGACGATCAAGATCCAAAGGTCGGGCGCTTGATGGGCACTGCTCAAATCGTGAATGGCCCAATCGTCATGGGCCGCACGATTTGCATCCGACGGTGGATAGCGATTGCGCGCAAGAAAGCTCGGCCGAGGCTTGTTGGTTGAATCAAATCAAGTGGCTCGAGCCCGAGGTTGGTTCGAACCCAAGGAACAAAGGCAACATGATAAGGTTTGAAAAATGAAAGCTGAGACTTTGGGAAATCATTTGGGATAGCATTTCAACTCCAAAAATCATGAAATTTTAACTGGAGCTTTCTGAACAAAGGATTAACCTTACATAAATTTCCCAGAGAGTTTTATGCACTGCATAATTCTCAAGAAATTTCAGAAGGTTTGCAAATAGGGTTTGACCAGACTTTGACTGGGTTTGACTTGCCTCCAAAACTATTCAAATAATCTCCAAAAATTATGAGATAATTCAGAGGTGTTACAAGTCATCCAAGGGTCTTAGGAAAAATATTTACAGAGGTTTGGCACAAGATTTCCCAAAGAGGTTTTTGATAGGAGTGAATTGGAGAATTTGATTTCTGGATCCTGATTTTCCATAATCCCTTTTTAAGAATTACAGATTTGGGCAAGTATTCCCATTTGAAGAAAAAGTTTTAATTTCTCCTCATTTTCATTACATTTGAGACACACACTTAAGTTTGGGATGTTACAGGTTAGGTCTGATCGTGTCGGCGAGTACTTCTCAAATGAGTTCAATTTATTCTGTGAAGAACATGGTATAATCCATGAGAGGACGCCTCTCTATTCACCTCAGTCAAACGGGGTTACTGAAAGAAAGAACCGCACTCTAACTGATTTGGTTAACGCCATGTTAGACACAGCGGATCTTTCCAAAGCATTGTGGGGGGAGGCTATATTGACTTCATGTCATGTCCTAAATAGGATTCCCACAAAGAATAAAGAGATAACCCCATATGAACAATGAAAGAAGAAAAGACTATCACTTTCATACTTGCGCACTTGGGGTTGTTTGGCGAAAGTCAATGTGCCAATTCCTAAAAAGCGTAAGTTTGGACCAAAAACTGTGGATTGCGTCTTTCTAGGCTATGCTCACCATAGCGTTGGATATAGATTTCTAGTAGTGAAATCTGGAGTACCTGACGTGCATGTTGGTACAATTATGGAGTCCAAAGATGCTACATTTTTTGAGGATATTTTTCCGATGAAAGATATGTCTAGTTCATCGAGTCAGAACTCGATACAATTCTGAACTCGCCATTCCAATGGAATATTTTGAACAAACCCTTGAGCAAATTCCTAAGGAGGAAGACAATGAAACTCTAAGAAAGAGTAAAAGACAAAGGACTGCAAAGTCTTTTAGTCCTGATTTCATTGTGTACCTTGTGGATAATACTCCAAGTACCATTTCAAGCGTATGCTTCTCCGGATGCGAGAATCTTGGAAGGAAGCAAATTCAGTAATGAAATGGATTCCATTATCTCTAATGGAACTTGGGAGATCATGAGCGCCCTTATGGTTGTAAACCAGAGGATGTAAGTGGGTGTTCAAAAGAAGCTTAGGCCCGATGGTACTATCGAGAAGTACAAGGCACGGCTTGTGGCCAAGGGTTATACCTAAAAGGAAGGCGAAGATTTCTTTGATACTTATTCACCTGTGGCTAGATTGACCACTATTCGAGTACTACTATCTCTGGCTGCCTCACACGGTCTTCTCGTTCATCAGATGGACGTTAAGACGGCTTTACTAAATGGAGAGTTGGACGAGAAAATTTACATGGATCAGCCAGATGGATTTGTAGTAGATGGTCAAGAAGGAAAGGTGTGCAAGTTGTTGAAATCTTTGTATGGTCTTAAACAAGCACCTAAGCAATGGCATGAAAAGTTCGACAGAACTTTGACATCTGTAGGTTTTATTGTGAATGAAGCTAACAGATGTGTGTATTATCGCCATGGTGGGGGCGAGGGAGTCATTCTATGTCTGTATGTTGATGACATACTAATCTTTGGGACCAACCTTAATGTGATTAAGGAGGTTAAGGATTTCTTGTCTCAGAATTTTGAGATGAAAGATCTGGGAGTAGCTGATGTTACATTGAACATCAAGCTGTTGAGAGGTGATGATGGTGGGATTACATTGTTGCAATCCCATTATGTGGAAAAGGTTCTGAGTCGTTTTAGTTATAGCGACTACAAACCCTCTCCAACACCTTATGATCCTAGCGTGTTGCTTAGAAAGAATCGGAGAATAGCCAGAGACCAATTGAGATATTCTCAGATAATTGGTTCACTCATGTATTTAGCTAGCGGTACCAGGCCTGACATCTCGTTTGCTGTGAGCAAACTAAGCCGGTTTGTTTTCAATCTGGGAGATGATCATTGGCATGCTCTTGAAAGGGTAATGCGCTATCTAAAGGGTACTATGAGCTATGACATTCATTATACCAGGTACCCTAGGGTACTGGAGGGTTATAGCGATTCAAACTGGATATCTGATGCTGATGAGATTAAGGCCACAAGTGGATATGTCTTCTTACTTGGAGGTGGCGCTATTTCATGGAAGTCTTGCAAGTAGACCATCTTAACGAGGTCAACAATAGAAGCGTAACTCACAAAGATTAGATATCGCCATCGTTGAAGCCGAATGGCTTCGTGAGTTTGATGGATTTGCCGGTGGTTGAAAAATCGGTCGCTATTTCGATGAACTGTGATAATCGATTGTGATTGTCAAGGTGAACAGTTCTAAGGATAATATAAAATCATCAAGACATGTGAAGAGAAGACTGAAGTCTGTCAGAAAATGAGAAACTCCGAGTAATAGCTTTGGATTATATCCAAGCGACTAAGAATCTGGCGATCCTTCACAAAGGGTTTATCACGAAATGTGATAGACAATGCATCGAGGGAGATGGGTTTGAGACCCACGTGAGTTATACCATAGTGGTAACCCATCCTATGTGATCGGAGATCCCGTGAAGTAGGATTGGCGAAACAAGCTATTGGTTAATTGGGAGGAGAGTACCTTTATAGACCCACTCTATTGGAGATATAATTCTCTCCTAAATCTGTATGGCAGGTTGATTTTTATCTTAATGTGTTCTGTGGCTTGTTAAAGCAAAGATGCTGTCCTACAGAACAGTCTTGAAAGAACACACCTATATGAGCCCGACTGCTAGTCACAGTCTATGAAATAGGGTAATTTCTAGGAAACTCATGAATAGGCCAGGAGTATGACTTATATGCTCCAACTCATGGGATGCCTAGCACCTAGTATCGATTAAGGACTTAAGTGAAACTTATTCACACAAAACTGTCAATTCAAGGCTTAGTTCATTGTGCAGTTGTGGATAAGTGTAGCTTCTGTTCTAGGTGGATGTTCAACCTTAACCGGTCTCCATCAAAACACCGGTATATTAAAACAATGCTGTGGATCAAGGCATTTGACATGTGCCCTTGAGATCTGGTGGGGGATTGTTGGAATTAATATGGGCTAGGCCCAAATATTATATTCTAATTAATTCCAGGTAAATCTCACAGGCCCATGTGCAAGTGCTAAAACTGTTTAGTCCCACATGGAGAGATTAAGGGGAGTGACACAAGTTTAAAAGGTGGAACGTGGTAGCCCTTCTTGTGGAATTGAAAAGAGACAACACGCTGCCGCCGCCGCCTCGCCGCCGAGCCGAAGCGGTGCAAAGGCGTGTAGCGTGTCTTGTGTGTGCATGTGCGACGACGCAGCGTGTCAGTCGGGCGTGATTTTCTTTATCTATTCGAAAATCGAAACGCACTGACTCGTAATTGTGTGTGTAGCTTGTACAGTCTGTGAGCGTGTCAGTCTTGGCGCGATTTTCTTTATCTATTCGAAAATCGAAACGCACTGACTCGTAATCAATGATAACCTTTGGTCTTCTGGTCTCTTTGTTTTTGGCTGATAAAAAGAACAGAGTTCTGGTGAATCAATGGTAACCTTTGGCCTTTCGATTCTGCTTCTTGATGGCGACTGTTGGCCTTTCGATTCTGTCTTTTGGCTATTTAAGAGAACTAAGAGTACTGGTTCTGGTTCGATCTTTTCACTTCCACAGTTCTTGTTGTTGTCTTTGACGATCTCCATCCCGGCGAGGCGCGTGTATGGCCACACTGGGAGAGCAGGCCTCCGGAACCTCGTCCTTGAAGACTTGCACGAGCGAGGACGAATAAGGTTTTTGGGGAGCGTTCATACGATCGTCATTGTTCCTCTCGCTACGTTCTACATCAACTGCACGTCTACTACCGCTACGCCATGACTTAACGACGCCCTCATCAAGAACTCGCCGCAACTTCTTCTTCCACAGAATCTGAGTATGTCTATATCTTTCTTGTTAGTTGGTTTGCTTTATTGTCTATTGTTGCCTTGAACATTGAGATAGGAATGCTAGCTTCTGTTCTTCTAGAATCTGATATTGCTATAGTGTTCTTTGTGATCTGCTTTGTGAAAATAGCTAGAGTATTTTCCATGTTTTATCTAGCATATTTCGGATTAAAGTAATTGAAAATTTCTTATATACTCATCGCTGGAATGGGGTGGGGCGGAGGGTGGCACCCGTCAAGCAGGCCGAGGACACCATGAAGCGGGCGCTGGGGCGGCGGCCGAGGATGCGAAGGCTTCGTAGGCACGCTCCGACGGGGAAAAAGAATCAGGGCAAGCGGAGAGGGGCGGCAGGGGAGGGGAGGCGGAGGCAACAGAGCAAAGCGTAGCACGCAAATCCAAAATAAAATCGGACGGCCGAGGATGCATCACACGGTGAATCCAACGGTCAAAAATTCTTGTCGACGACTCTCTGCTCCTGAAGTCTCCCACCATTTAACCGGTAGGATATATTATACTACAACGTAGTATTTAATTTAATTAGCCAAAGGTAAAGAAGAAAGGTAGGAGTAACAAGCTTGGACGGATGGATAGATGCTTCTTTTCAGAGCCTCATTCTCTTGAGTTCTTGCCCCATTTTTTACCTGCTAGCTGATCGATTTAAGCTCAGCTCTCTTGCTTAATTTTAAACCAGCCAGCTCCAACCAGCTGCGTGTCACACAACCAAATTATGTGCTGATTAATCAATCAGTCACCGAGATTTCTTGCATCATTGAGTAAGAGCTGCCAGATGCCACACAACCTAAAAGTGTGTGTGTGAAGTGTGTGTGTGTATATATATATATACACCCAGGAAAAGCAAAGCAAAACTGCTTCCTTAATTTCAATTGAATTAAGCTAGCCTCCATATATCTATCTGTTGTACGTAGTACTCCAATTGCATTGCAGATTTGCTGTGTATGATTAGTACTACCTAGTGTTGCGGATCGATCGCCTATCTAGTTAATTAATTAATTAAGGTCCAGTACTCTTTGCATGCTGTTGTTGATGCTTAGTGATGGAGTGGTGGCTTTCATGTGGATAATTAATTGCTTCACAAGCTCGCTACCACTTTCACTGCTGCTACATCCGTCAGCATCCGATCGGCATTCGACCGTTCGATGTCTTACATGTACAGCCTTTAAGCATGGCTCCAATTTCTCTGTATGATTATACACGACGTACATATATACTCACATTGACACAGCTCACAAGAGCATAGATCCGTATGTAGTACTACTCCAACTAAAATTAAGCCAACGACACATACGAAGTTCGGCCATCATCTTGAGCAGGAGCAAAACTAGAACGAAAATGACCAAAGTTCACTACTTCGTCATACATATAACAGCATATATAATTTTTAAGAAACACTGTATTAACGGAATTGCTAGCTAGCATTCGACAGTTTTTGGACTAAAAAACTGTCACTTTTTTTAATGTGTGAGATCACACACACTAGTAGTCTTCCAGTAACTTCAATTTGGCAGTTGTGGCAGCAACATAACATGCCATTTGGACGATTAATGTTGCAGTTCGTGCTTGGGACGCTCATCTTCATCAAGTTCGGCACGACGGGCGTGGCAACCATCTCGCGGTCGTACGCCATCGGGGTGGTGTTGTGCATCTGATGAGGTCGGAGATCGAGCCATGCATGCATGCATGCATACTTGCTTCTTTGACGTATACAAGAGACCTTGGCCGCTTCCAGGTCCGGATGGTCGGCGCCGAGCTCCCTCACTACGAAATATAACGGGTTCACCACATTGCCGTATTTTGTTGGTATATAATTTTTTTTTGTTTTTTTTTGCTTAACCTCTCAAAGTACATGTGACATAACGGGTTCACCGCATTGCCGTATTTTATTGGTATATAATTTTTTTTGTCTTTGTTTTTGCTCAACCTCTCAAAGTACATGTGAGGAACATAACGGGTTCAGCACATTGCCGTATTTTGTTGGTATATAATTTTTTTTGTCTTTGCTTTTGAATCATACGATGGAAATATAAGTTATTAAGACTTTCAAGAATAATTACAGTGATCAAGAACTAAAATTACATAAATAATTTACTGTAATTTATATATAATAGAGTTGTAAATAAACTTTCAAAATGTGACAGTTTTTTACTGAGAAAACTATCACATGTTGTATAGTCACACCTCTATATTAAATAGTAATTTATGCGGCAAAAGACTGCAAGAGACCAGAAGTTGGGCTGAACCGAGGTGCACAGCTTTTAGGCTAAGAGGTGCACGTATAGTATATACATGGTAATATATACTATTTTTTCTGAAGGACCCGGTGTCATATGTGACACCGGTTGGGCCTAAGTACTTCCGCCCTAATCTTGATCAGAGGAGCAATATATATAGTATTGATACTTCAGCTGTTTTTTTTTACTCAACCTCGCTATGATTAGCTTGTTTAAATTCATAATTGTACCATATAGATGTGGTCGTTTTCTCTCTTTTTGAAAAAAAAAGGAGGTCATATTAATTGTACCAGTTACTGATAGAACAAGACGAGGGTCTGCACAAACCATCTTTATCTGTAGAGAGTCGTCAATCAATTGATCGATCGGTACAAAGGATTGTGGGTATAGATGTATGAATAGTGACCTGCTTCTGCTTGGAGGTAGCTTAGCCGAGGATATATCGGTGGATGGCCAGAAAAAAAAAAGGAAGATTAATTTGGCTGCTGGTTATAGCCAAATGGGATCGATGGTCGGTCAGTCACACGGAAGTAACCTAGCTGCTAATTGGCGCGCACGATCCACCAATTAATTAAGGATGTACGTATAGTACTAGTAGTACGTACTAGCACTATGCATTTCGCTCGATCGCTAGCTATCTTTACCTTTAAGGAATGATCAATGATGCGTTGCTTCGGATCACTGAAAGCAAATCACTATATATCCATCGAGAGCAGCTAAGTTATCAGTAGAGTATATATATAGTACTAGCACCGCACTTAATTTGAATGATGATTAACTGGTGGCCAGTTGGTTCCAAGGATTCAGAAACCGAAAACAAAATTACCGCTAAATTTCACCAAGCAAAAATTAAACTCAAAATTTGAATCTGACAGGTTACCGCGACGAAATTTTATCAATTTAAATTCAGAACTTTTTTGGACCGATATATATATTTTTTACCAGTACAGCCGGTAACTGCCAATAACCGGCCGGGTACCACCGGTTTTTTTTTTATTAGTACTACTCCGCTGATTAAGAAGATGCGCGAGCAGGCCGGAATGATGCTCAGTCACGGGCTAGCTAGCTAGCTTGTGTAGCATGCATATAGCAAGCAGTATGTACATCAGTACACGTACGTCGCTAGCTAGCTATACATGCCTGCATGCATGTACACGTACGTAGTACTAAGTAAATAAGACCGTTCTGGAATCAATTTAAGTAGCTGCTTCCAGAAAAGAAACATGAAATGAGCAGAAAAAACTGTGCTCTGCAGGTGAATCGACCTGCAGCTAGGATGCATGATACCAGACGTACGTACGTACGGGAGCATACATAACTACTACTACTAGTAGCAGTAATAGCTAGTCTGGTACAGCCGGCCGTCCGGTATGAATTTATGCATGCATATACGATATACATCTGCTCCGATCGATCCGTACGTCGATCGACTCTAATCAGAGACCCTTTTTGTTTTCGAACCAGGAGCTCATATGGTCATATTACGTACGTAAGAACTCAGGCGCTTGGTTAATCCAAGTGCACAATTGCCTACCCGCTTCAGCCTGCTGTTTAGCGCACAAATGAGTAGCAAAATAAACAGTAGGGAAAAAAATATGCAGCACTTTCCACCAAAACAGTTTACCCTTGGGGGGTACATCATGCTCCAAAGTTTCTTCCAAATTGGATCTGCAGTTCCATATGAAGATGATGATGCTAAATCACCCATGAAATTGCCATTCGACAAAACATGGTAAGCTAGTCGGACACTATAGTAGCCATGTTTCTCTGCAGACCAAGCCCACACATCATCATCGAATTTCCTCAGAGGAGTACGCAAGACTGAACTCACATCTGGTGCTAACACCTTCTTAGCGAACCTACACCACCATCGATCCCGGGGCGACCTCCTCCTACTCCTCTTGAGGCGACCTAATTCTGCTCCGGCCATGGCTGGTGTCCCAACGGCTCCTCCGCTACCTCGCGTTGCGTGGCCCCGCTGATCTCCATCGGCGTCGTCCGCTCGTCGGGGGACTCCAGTGTCTTGTGCTGCAGTCGCGCCATCTTCGCCACCCCACCGACTCTTATCTCCACAGTTATAGCTGTCTACTCCTTCCGATTTGTCATGGGTTTGTTTGATTTGGCCTTGATCTTTGCTCAATTTTGGAGTTGCTCTGACTGGGGTTGTGTAGTGCGAGCGGAGGAGGTAGAGTTAGTGGCAGAGACATCGTCGGTGCTAGTTGAGGCTCGAGCACCAGCTCCTTCCTCTGGCTCTGACTGCGTAGGCATGTGGCGGACACACAGGCATGCCCACGGGGCGACGAGCGTAGTCAAAGTTATCTGCCCATCGACCTTCGTGAACATATCTGTGGGGGGAGTTATAGGCTGGGGGGCATGGGTATGAGTGAGCACTACCCATGCCCACCGCACCTGATTGTCATCCCTAACAGCGGCACCAGTCTAATACAGGAAGGAACAAATTAAAGGAACAATAAGCAAGGGTCGGCTGGGTCAGGATGCATGGGTCCCTTTAGGGTGCGTTTGGTTGGTGGGATGAGGTTGAATGGGATGAGATGGTACGGGTAGGATGGGATCGTCCTGTATGGGATGGTACAATCAGTCTGTTTGATTAGTTGTACGGGATGATACAGGGTTTTGTTTGGTTGGTTGTATAGGATGATTCTGGATGGTTCAAGATGTTGTTTGGTTTGGTGGATGAAGTTGGATATGATAACCTTCTCGCTTGACGATATTTCACAACATTTACCAATATTTATCGACATTTGACAATATTTACCAATATTTATCGACATTTGACGATATTTCACAATATTTGATGATATTTAACGACATTTGACAATATTTATCGATATTTGCCAAATTTGACAACATTTACCGATATTTATCGACATTTGACGATATTTGCCGACATTTGACGACATGTGACGACATTTGACGATATTTAACGACATTTGATGATATTTGACAACATCTAACGATATTTGACAATATCTAACTATATTTGCCGATATTTGACGACATTTGATGATATTTGACGACATCAGTGATGCAAGTAACTAAAGTTGGAATACAACACATACTCATTGTTTAAAGGATTAAACTTCTTCTGAAAATAATTTATTAAAATACTATATTGAAAACTTTTGCATCATTTATTGCACTTGGAAAATTTCAAATAAAGTTTAAACCTATAACTCATATATTAGCTCCGTAAGAAAAAAAGAACAAAAACTCTTGTTTATCTTCTGGAAATAATTTATTAAAATACTATATTAATTATCTTGAATAAAAATAATTTTTACCAAATTTTTGGAACTCTTTTGACCCTCGTAAAATTTAAACTCAAATCAATAACCTTTTCTAAGTTTGAATTTAAATTATTCAAATTAAATATTGAACAATAAAGTTTAAGATTCTATTTGGGTACTAGGTTGTCCTAGGAACCCCTCTGAATTATTTCAGAATTTTAGGAATTTTATTCCTATTTTTAAAGCCTTAGTCAAACTCTTTTGTTTCTTGGTCAATCTATTTTTAAAACTTGGGCTCAAGCATTGTTCACCTGGCCCGAGCCCGTTGCGACGTGGTTCAACCAAACCCCCCTAGTCGCACCTGGGTCAAGCCACCTTTGCGCGCAACCGTCGGATGAGGATCCAACGGTTGAAAGCGATTGGGCCGTCAACTCAATCCAGGCCGTTAAATCTTGATCGAGCGGTCCGTGTTGATTGGGCCGTTCGCACGATCCGATCATCCCGCAGATCTCGACCGTCAATTTCAATCAGATGGTTCTAACGCCCGTCCGATCGGACCAAGTCACAACTGTTTTAAGCCGCGACCTAACCCCTTCAGCTTCTCGACCACGGGGCCCCGCGACGAGCTGGCTTCTTCAACCTCTCACAAGGACGGCAGAGCTTAGGCGCCACGCACCGCAGACATGCTCTGAGAGCCTCGTGCGTGAGCGCCAGCTGCTCGGGAGGAGGAAGGTGGAGGAGGCCGGCGCGGAGGAGGGAGAGGTGGATCCGGGTGAGGCCGGCAAGGAGGGCGTGCGCCAGGGAAGAGGAGGGAGACGATGTCACCGGCGCCGGGGAAGGAGGCCGGAGCGGCGGCGTGGCTTGTCGAGGAATGAGGCCGGGGCTGCAGCACGCTGGGAGGAGGTGAGGGCGAACGGCGTGGTTCACTCGATTTCAAGGAACTAACTGATGCAGCATATCAATGGAATATTCCTTTGTTGGGATGGTTTGGTCCTGGACCATTTGGTTCAATTCAAAGAACCAAATGCATAAACGAACCCTTTTTCCAAACCGTTTGGTCCTGAACAGCTTGGTTCATTAAACCAAACACACCCTTAGTTACTCTCTAGGGCTGCAGAATTGGGTCAAGTATACTACTAGTAGGAGCATATTATACTAGCTAGTGTTACGAGCATAAGATACTTGGTCCATGTACTAGTCCACTATGTGTATGTGGCCTCGACTGCCTTGGAGGAGAAGGAGCAGTACTAGGGTTGTTATTAATTAATTGGGTCATTGTTATTAATTAATTGGGTCAAAGCACGAAACCAACCAACTCCTGCCTAGGCTTCTTCACTTGCCACACGTCTCACTGTAGGACTCGTTTCGTAGCAAAGGCGAAGGTCCGTGCATAGTTTTCTACTCTTGGTCAATCTGTTTTTAAAACTTGGGCTCAAGCATTGTTCACCTGGCCCGAGCCCGTTGCGACGTGGTTCAACCAAACCCCCCTAGTCGCACCTGGGTCAAGCCACCTTTGCGCGCAACCGTTGGATGAGGATCCAACGGTTGAAAGCGATTGCGTTCGGACCACCCAAACGCCAACTCAATCCAGCCGTTAAATCTTGATTGAAGCAGACGTGTTGATTGGGCCATTCGACCATCCGATCATCCCGCG
Organism: Phyllostachys edulis; assembly: GCA_036346405.1. NCBI lineage: Eukaryota > Viridiplantae > Streptophyta > Magnoliopsida > Poales > Poaceae > Phyllostachys > Phyllostachys edulis. The sequence continues at coordinate 613,504 of CM070559.1, read as the reverse complement.
ATCCCGACCGTCCAATTTCAATCAGATGGTTCTTAACGCCCGTCCGACGGACCGAGTCACAACTGTTCGAGTGCACCCACCCACTTCTTCAGCCTCTCGACCTCGCGGGCCTCGCGCGCGATGGCTTCTTCAACTCTCTGGCGGCGAAAGGGCAGAGCTTGGGTGCCGCGTTGTGCATGCTCCGAGAGCCTCGTGGTGGCGAAGAAGTGGCTCAGTGGAGGAGGAAGGTGGAGGAGGGCGGCGGCGGAGGAGGAGGTGGATCCGGTAAGGCAACGAGGAGGCGGCGCCAGGAAGAGTAGGAGACGATGTCACGGCCACGGGAAGGAGGCCGAGCGCGGCGTGGCTCGTCGGGAATGAGGCTGGCCGCAGACGCCGAGGAGGCGAGGGTGAACGGCGTGGTTCACTCGATTTCAAGGAACCAACTGATGCAGCATATCAATGGAATATTCCTTTGTTGGGATGGTTTGGTCCTGGACCATTTGGTTCAATTCAGAGAACCAAACACATGAACGAACCCTTTTCCCGAACCGTCTGGTCCTAGACAGTTTGGTTCATTAAACCAAACGCACCCTTAGTTACTCTCTAGGGCTGCAAAATTGGGTCAAGTATACTACTAGTAGGAGTATGTTATACTAGCTAGTGTTACGAGCATAAGATACTTGGTCCATGTACTAGTCCACTATGTGTATGTGGCCTCGACTGCCTTGGAGGAGAAGGAGCAGTACTAGGGTTGTTATTAATTAATTGGGTCATTGTTATTAATTAATTGGGTCAAAGCACGAAACCAACCAACTCCTGCCTAGGCTTCTTCACTTGCTACACGTCTCACTGTAGGACTCGTTTCGTAGCAAAGGCGAAGGTCCGTGCATAGTTTTCTACTCTTTCATATAGTTGTATGTTATACCTTTAATTCTTTCTTGGGGAAATTGGCTACAGGGTACTGCAAATTCGCGTCATTTGCTATTGGACATTCAAAAATTGTGTCTTCGCTAAAAGACACTGCAAAAACGTGTAATTTTGCTGTTAGACACTTCACTCATTAAAATAATATATATGAGTGATTAGGAGAGAGAAACATGGTAAAATGCCCTCAATGCCCTCTAAGCCAGACGATCTGCCGTGATTCGTCGCATTGTCGGCGCCTCGCATTCGGGTTCGCGAGCTCACTCGACGAGCAAGAGCCGCAGATCTCCTCTGGTCGAACTCCCCGCCACCGCAAGGCTCGCTGCCTCGATTAGCCGGTCTCTCCAGGCAACCGCCACACCTAGTCCACTGTGTTGACGTTCTTGCTCCCGCCCCCTCCTTGGTCTCCTCCTTGTCGACGGCCGCCTCCCGCAAAGACACCTCGAGCACCACCACACCGTAGCCGAACACGTTGGTCCGCTTTCGGTGGCCTTGTCGGACTGCAGGTACTCCCACGCGATGCCGGAGGCGACGGTGTACCGCTGTGGCTAGGAGAGCGTGCAGGGCTCGCCGTAGAGCGCCTTGTCCAGGCTGCCGTTGGGCATGTATGTGTACACAAGCTGCAGCTCGCCCTTTTCGTCGCACCAGCCCTCAAGCTCGACCAGGTTATTGTGCCGGAGGCAGGCGATGATGGAGAGCTCGACAACGAACTCGCTCCGGCTCGATGACGGTGAGCTCTATCAGCTTCTTGATAGACACCGAGGCGAAGAACACGAACGCAATGGCGAGCGTGACGGGGCCGAGGATGTCGATGGCGAGCCCGACCCTCTTCTTGCGAACGGCGCCGCTCGAGGCCGCGCCCGGCATCGCCTGCTCAGACACGTTATTGGTGCATTGGAGAAGGCGACTGGTGTTCCGCGTCGCTGGCTCCGGGAGCGCAAGCCGGGAAGAGCGACGAGGTCGCGATGCCGTGGCGCATAAGCCGGCGTTCTCGGTGCTCACTGCGTGCAAGGCGCCGCTCGGGATGTCGTGGGTGCCGCTCATCCGGTCATCCCCGCGAGATCTTCCCGGTGGAGATCCGGTTGGCGGGTAGGCGGTGAGCATGTCGGCCACGCTGGGGCTCACGTTCGGCAGACGCAGACGCTCGCCTCGCCTCAGGCCGCCTCAGCACGCCACCTTCGCAGATTACGCCGATCGGGCGAAAGGTGCCAGCTCGAGCTAGTGGAAACCGAGCAGCCGAGCCGGGATGCACGAAAGGAGGCGAGAGGCGAGCCGAGGGCGCAAGGGTCTTGTGAGCATCTGTGCAATGGCCAAGCCAAACTGCGGCGCCGGACCACCATGGTGCAAAGAAGGATGCGGCGCTAGAAGCTTTCGACCGAAGAATTGAACATGAGAGCAAGAAATGGGGAATGGATGAGTGAAGAGAAGAGGAAGAAGGAGACCGAAGGGCAAAAGGGACATTTCACGTGCTTTCTCTCTCCTCTTCCACCCGAAAATAATATAATAATCGTCTTAGTGTCTAACAGCAAAATTACACGTTTTTGTAGTGTCTTTTAGCGAAGGCACGATTTTTGAATGTCCAATAGCAAATTACGCGAATTTGCAGTGCCCTGTAGCCAATTTCCCCTTCTTTCTTTAGCCTTTGCTACCTATAGTTGCTTCTAAGGTATATATAACAGTTCAGTTTTGCTAGTTTTAAGTTACCTGAAATTTTCTTAAGTTTAAGTCACTTGTTGTGATCATTGGATTTATGTAGAGATTGGTGTGTTATATGATTGGATATTGATCCAATGGATGTCATATGATTGGATATTGATCCAATGGATGAAAAATGTGACTTATACTTAAGAAATTTTCAGGCAACTTATGAATAGACAGTCCCATAACAGTTTGCATCTTGGATTGTCTCCAAAGCCTCTAACTCATTTACAGACAACCTTAGAGACAACATTTCCAACAAGTTATCTATAAAATCATTCATTTGCAACACAATTTCTCTCATTACACACTCACAATTTACAATGGTTTGTATGTCCAGCTTGTCTCTTATATAAGAGACGATACATTCTCTCTCCTCTAACTAGACTTTTGAGTGATATAGCAGCTAACAGACGACTAAGGTGACCACTATTGAAGATGCCCTAAGTTTCTTTCCTTGATTCCTTCTTTAAGTTTGAATTAAGTAGCCAAATGGCTTCATTGTCTTGCCATGGAACATGGGGCTTATAGACAATGGCTTTTGGTCTCCACTTATTTTTTAGAATTTTTACAATACATTCAACTGGTAGATAGTATGAGGTGGTAGTAGAAATCAGATCCGATCGATGATTTCTTGAAGGTATTTTATATTTTTCGTTGTAAATCTAACTATTTTCTCTAAGGGTGTTAACAACCTTTTTCCTAAAGCTAATCCCCATGCCGCCACTGCCGAAATTACTTTTATTCCATGCATTCTCTTTCCAATTTTACCCTTATTGGGATCCTATTGTTCATACTTGTGTAATATAACTACATCACAAGTAATTTGAATCATTAGATAAAAAGGAATAGACAATCTATATTAAATTGAGTATACTGTAAAAGAGCTCTTATTATTGGTGCAGTGAAAGAAATGGAAACCACGTGATGTAGCTGTAGATATTATCATTATATTCTACTAGTACTCGTAGCGTTTACCTTATTTTACCAATGGGAGAAAAGGAAAAGAAGGCAAAGGAATACTGCTACTCCAGTAGACCAGTACCAATAGTAGTGGACTGGAGTAGGACATGCCAAAGACGGGGAAGGAAATCCTCTGGGAGAGGACTCCCTCCAGAACCGCTGGATCAGGAGGAGATGAGATGAACGACCGAATGGAGAGACCTCACGGAGAGGCCCCGCCCCACCCAACTTTTTTCCTAAAGACAGTAGCCTGGCACTATTCATATTTATATTCTATTCATATTCATATTCATAGGTAGAGAGAGAGAGCTGCTTGGTTTGCTTGCTTGCTTGGGCTCCTCTGCAAGCCAAAGAAGAGGCCGGCCATTATAAAGAGCAGCAGCGACTTGCACGGCTGCACTAGACTAGTTTGTAGAACTACTCGCCCACCCCTCCAGCCAAGTCCATCCGTCCACCACACCACACCACACACACCAGTACACCACCCACCACGCTAGAGAAGAGAAGAGAGGAGTGTGAGAGGGGCAGAGCAGAGGAATTGTTCTCCCCCCTCCGCTCCGCCCCCCATGTCTAGCGACCCCGAGGAGATCAAGGCCCGCGTCGTCGTCCTCGGCGCCGACGCCGCCGACGAGTGGGCCCGCCCCGAGCTGGAGGCCTTCCACCTCCCCTCCACCTCCCAGTCCCCCCACTTCTTGGACCCACAAGCAGCAGCAGCAGCACTCCATGAAGCAGAGCGATCCACACCACCAGCACCAGCGGCGGCCACCACCAACAATACCACATCTAGCCCTCCTCCTCCGACGGCGCCACTCGAGACAGAGCAACCGCCTCCCAATGCCAGGCCCTCCTCCTCCGACGAGAAGCCCTCCCCGCCGGCGCCCGCGGCCGGCCTGCGCGACCTCTTCCGCTTCGCCGACGACCTCGACTGCCTCCTCATGGCCGTCGGCACGCTCGGCGCCCTCGTCCATGGCTGCTCCCTACCCGTCTTCCTCCGCTTCTTCGCCGACCTCGTCGACTCCTTCGGCTCCCACGCCGACGACCCGGACACCATGGTCCGCCTCGTCGTCAAGTACGCCTTCTACTTCCTCGTCGTCGGAGCCGCAATCTGGGCATCTTCCTGGGCAGGTGACTCCTTTCTTGATTCTTCTTCTTCGTCTTCTTCTTGTGCTGCCGCCTGCATTGGTGGTAATGAGGGTCAGCTAACTAATAAATCCGAGGGATTGGATTCGTCAGAGATTTCTTGCTGGATGTGGACCGGCGAGCGGCAGTCCACGCGGATGCGGATCCGTTACCTGGAGGCGGCGCTGAAGCAGGACATCTCCTTCTTCGACACGGACGTCCGCACCTCCGACGTCATCTACGCCATCAACGCCGACGCTGTCATCGTGCAGGACGCCATTAGCGAGAAGCTCGGCAACCTCATCCACTACATGGCCACATTCGTCTCTGGATTCATCGTCGGATTCACCGCCGCCTGGCAGCTCGCGCTCGTCACGCTCGCCGTCGTGCCGCTCATCGCCGTCATCGGCGGCCTCAGCGCCGCCGCTCTCGCCAAGCTCTCCTCCAAGAGCCAGGACGCGCTCTCCAACGCCAGCAACATCGCCGAGCAGGCGCTGGCGCAGATACGGATCGTGCAGTCCTTCGTCGGCGAGGAGCGGGTGATGCAGGCCTACTCGGCGGCGCTGGCCGTCGCGCAGAGGATCGGATACCGGAGCGGCTTCGCAAAGGGCATCGGCCTGGGCGGCACCTACTTCACCGTCTTTTGCTGCTACGCCCTGCTGCTCTGGTACGGCGGCCACCTCGTCCGCCGCCACCACACCAACGGCGGACTCGCCCTCGCCACCATGTTCTCCGTCATGATCGGCGGCCTGTAAGAACTAAGAAAACGCGCACTCTTCTTGTCTTAACGCAGAAGAAGGAAAAAAAGATCACTTTTTTTTTCCTTGGTGTACGTATGTACGTCTCGCTGCCCCTGACACGCATTGCATTGCTCTGCAGCGCTCTTGGGCAGTCGGCGCCGAGCATGGCGGCGTTCGCGAAGGCGAGGGTGGCGGCGGCGAAGATATTCCGGATCATTGACCACAAGGGGGGCATTGAGCGGGACGGCGAGGCCGGCGTGGAGCTGGAGTCGGTGAGCGGGCGGCTGGAGCTGAGGAACGTGGAGTTCGCGTACCCGTCCCGGCCGGACACCCCGATCCTGCGCAGCTTCTCACTGAGCGTGCCGGCCGGGAAGACGATCGCGCTGGTCGGCAGCTCCGGCTCCGGGAAGAGCACGGTTGTGTCGCTCATCGAGAGGTTCTACGACCCAAATTCAGGTAAAGAAATTAAAGGATGGACATACTCGTATTATCGGTGAATCTTCACATACTGTCGGGGTACATTCTTAATTCAGGACAGGGTTCTGAATCCTTGAGTTTCACCATTTCACTGTTTGCTTGGCATCATCATTCATCATTGTTACTAGTTGGAGTAAGCAGCTGGCTTCCACATACTGTGCAAAGCAGAACTGAATTAGACTGTTTACTGCTGGTCGGTCCTAGCTGCAAGACACGCGCGCTCTCTCTCTCTTTCCACTCTGCTTCTGCTGCTGGTCGGTCATAGCTGCAAGTCAAAAAGTCCACAAACAAAGCCTGTTTTTTTTATATAAAAAAAATCAGTGAGACTTTTGGGCGCAAAGATATATGTTTATAAACTATATGCCAAGATACTGTTGCATGGACTGGAGCTGTTATGTATTGCAAATTGAAATACAGCATTTGTGTTTGTTTTTTTTTTATATTCTTTCTATGTGAAGGGCAAATCACGCTTGATGGTGTTGAGCTCAAGGACCTGAAGCTGCGGTGGCTGCGGCAGCAGATCGGTCTGGTGAGCCAGGAGCCGACGCTGTTCGCGACGAGCATCAAGGAGAACCTGCTGCTGGGGAGGGAGGAGGCGACGCAGGTGGAGATGGAGGAGGCCGCCAGGGTCGCCAACGCCCACTCCTTCATCATCAAGCTCCCAGACGCCTACGACACACAGGTCCGTTTCTTTCGGTTTGCCTTCAGTCCAGTCTCAATGGCGACTCCCACTGGCTGGCGTACATGCATGGCCATTGGTTTGGTTACTTTCACCAACTTTTCACATCCATGCCCATCATTTTGCCTTGCCAATGGCCATACCCAACCACCCACCCATACATGCATGCATGCATGCTCAGATCAGATCGGATGCTTAGTACATGCATGCATGCTTGCTGTTTCCTTGTGGCCGGGGTCCAGCACAGCATGAGTTAGGGTAGCAACTGTGTTAGGAGCATGTTGCTTTCAAATGCTGTTGCGAGTTTGTAAAGCAAGATTCTTTCTCAACACAGCAGAAAGCGGGCGATAAGCACAAGCAGCTGACCTGACACATGCATGACCCTAGATGTTGTTATGCTACCGCTCTTTTTGCGTCATTCCCCTTTCCTGCTCGTCGAATATTTCAGGGCTTGTTTAGATACATTGCGATTAGTCTTTTCAAATTGACTCAAAATTTGAACTAAAATTCAATCCACATAATCCCTTCCTTTCCAAACAAGCCCTCGCGTTGCTCGAGGAAACCTACGAATCCTGTACAGTACAGTATAGTATATTGCTAGTATAGTTGAGAGGGCGTGATGATTCAAAGTCAACTGTTTTGTTTGACCGACTCCGACCGCGCGCGCGTGGCATGGGTGGTGCAGGTGGGGGAGCGCGGGCTGCAGCTCTCCGGCGGCCAGAAGCAGCGGATCGCCATTGCGCGCGCCATGCTCAGGAACCCGGCGATCCTCCTCCTGGACGAGGCCACCAGCGCTCTCGACTCCGAGTCGGAGAAGCTGGTGCAGGAGGCACTCGACCGCTTCATGATCGGCCGCACCACCCTCGTCATCGCCCACAGGCTGTCCACCATCCGCAAGGCCGACGTCGTCGCCGTCCTGCAGGGCGGCGCTGTCTCGGAGATGGGCACGCACGACGAGCTCATGGCCAAAGGAGACAACGGCATGTACGCCAAGCTCATCCGCATGCAGGAGCAGGCGCACGAGGCGGCGCTCATCAACGCCAGGAAGAGCAGCGCCAGGCCCTCCAGCGCCCGCAACTCGGTCAGCTCGCCGATCATCACGCGCAACTCGTCCTACGGCCGCTCTCCCTACTCCCGCCGGCTGTCCGACTTCTCCACGTCCGACTTCAGCCTGTCGATGCACGACCCGGGCCACCACCGGATGGAGAAGCTGGCGTTCCGGGCGCAGGCCAGCTCCTTCTGGCGGCTGGCCAAGATGAACTCGCCCGAGTGGGGCTACGCGCTCGTCGGCTCCGTCGGCTCCATGGTGTGCGGCTCGTTCAGCGCCATCTTCGCCTACATCCTCAGCGCCGTGCTGAGCATCTACTACGCGCCGGACCCGAGGTACATGAACCGCGAGATCGGCAAGTACTGCTACCTCCTCATCGGCATGTCCTCCGCCGCGCTGCTCTTCAACACGGTGCAGCACCTCTTCTGGGACACCGTCGGCGAGAACCTCACCAAGCGCGTGCGCGAGAAGATGCTCGCCTCCGTGCTCCGCAACGAGATCGCCTGGTTCGACGCCGAGGAGAACGCCAGCGCGCGCATTGCCGCCAGGCTCGCGCTCGACGCCCACAACGTGCGCTCCGCCATCGGGGACCGCATCTCCGTCATCGTCCAGAACTCGGCGCTCATGCTCGTCGCCTGCACCGCGGGCTTCGTCCTGCAGTGGCGCCTCGCGCTCGTGCTCCTCGCCGTCTTCCCGCTCGTCGTCGGCGCAACGGTCCTGCAGAATATGTTCATGAAGGGCTTCTCCGGCGACCTGGAGGGCGCGCACGCCAGGGCGACGCAGATCGCCGGCGAGGCGGTGGCCAACGTGCGCACCGTGGCGGCCTTCAACTCGGAGGCCAAGATCACCAGGCTCTTCGAGGCCAACCTGCAGAGGCCGCTCCGGCGGTGCTTCTGGAAGGGCCAGATCGCCGGGAGCGGCTACGGCGTGGCGCAGTTCCTGCTCTACGCGTCCTACGCGCTCGGCCTCTGGTACGCGGCGTGGCTCGTCAAGAACGGCATCTCCGACTTCTCCAAGACCATCCGCGTCTTCATGGTGCTCATGGTCTCCGCCAACGGCGCCGCCGAGACGCTGACGCTGGCGCCCGACTTCATCAAGGGCGGCCGCGCCATGCACTCGGTGTTCGAGACCATCGACCGCAAGACGGAGGTCGAGCCCGACGACGTGGACGCCGCCCCCGTCCCCGACCGGCCCAGGGGCGAGGTTGAGCTCAAGCACATCGACTTCTCCTACCCGTCGCGGCCGGACATCCAGGTGTTCCGGGACCTCAGCCTCCGCGCTCGCGCCGGCAGGACCCTCGCGCTGGTCGGCCCCAGCGGGTGCGGCAAGAGCTCGGTGCTCGCGCTCATCCAGCGCTTCTACGAGCCCACCTCCGGGCGCGTGCTCCTGGACGGCAGGGACGTGCGCAAGTACAACCTCAAGGCCCTGCGGCGGGTGACGGCCATCGTGCCGCAGGAGCCCTTCCTGTTCGCCGCCACCATCCACGACAACATCGCGTACGGCCGGGACGGCGCGACGGAGGCGGAGGTAGTGGAGGCGGCGACGGCGGCCAACGCGCACAAGTTCATATCGGCGCTGCCCGAGGGGTACAAGACGTACGTCGGCGAGCGTGGGGTGCAGCTGTCCGGCGGGCAGCGGCAGCGGATAGCCATCGCCCGCGCGCTGGTGAAGCAGGCGGCCATCATGCTGCTGGACGAGGCGACGAGCGCGCTGGACGCCGAGTCGGAGCGGTGCGTGCAGGAGGCGCTGGAGCGCGCTGGGTCGGGGCGCACCACCATCGTGGTGGCGCACCGGCTGGCCACGGTGCGCAACGCCCACACCATCGCGGTGATCGACGACGGCAAGGTGGTGGAGCAGGGGTCGCACTCGCACTTGCTCAACCACCACCCCGACGGCTGCTACGCGCGCATGCTGCAGCTCCAGCGGCTGACGCACAGCGCCGGTGCGCCGGGACCGTCGTCGTCGTCCAACGGCAACTAGAAGATCGATCTAGCTTCTTGATCGATGAGAGAAAAAAAGAAGAAAAGGAGGCATCTCTCATCGGATCTGATATGATTATAGCCACGTTCACTTCACTTCGCTCGAGTACTAATGGTGGCTAGCTCTACATTTTGATTTGGGCTTTAGGATCATCTTGTTAAGAGAAACCTCTTCTTGTTTCTTCCTTTTGGATGTGATGAGATGAAATGTGGAAAAGCAGAATCAGATCGATCATTGTAACTAGACGGCTTCCCCCAAGGAATATATATGTATTTATTTCGACTTATATTATTAGTATCAGTCTTGCTATTTTTAAGTTGTATAAAATTTTCTTAAATTGAAATCACTTGTTGTGACCATTGGATTTGTGTAGAGATTAGTGTGTCTTATGAATATTGATCTATAGATAAAAAAGATGATTTATGCTTAAGAAAATTTCAGTCACCTTATGAATAGACAACCCCAATTAGTATTTAGCACTAAGTGATTGTGCAGAAAGCTCATGGATGATTACTACATCGCTTCGTGGGAGTCCAGGCTTTCACTCAAATATCAGTTTCCAGTGGAGTAAGCTAATGTTTGATCACTTGTATCTTTTCAGTGGAGTAAGCTAATGTCTGATCACTTGTACCTTCGCTCACCCTAGCTCTAGCTGTAGTGAACGAAGCGCGCCTGTTCATCCCTAGCTCGGAGGTTGAGCGACTCAGAATTTGACATGGATGGATTGTAAGTCAGACGAGGCGAGCAGTGCAAAACGCAGGATCAAGCAAGCGGTTGACCAAGACGCACATCGGGAGAATAATAATAAAAAAGCGCGAAACAACAAGAAGAAGGAGAAGAATGCACTCGACATGACCCCGAAACATCTTACTAGTACAAGTCCATCCTTTTCTCCTGATATATATATATATATATACTATAGATAGATGCTATGCCTATGCAGCTATCATCTAAGGAGTATCCTAATATAATATTTATTAATGATATGATGTCAAGTCAGGAGGGATTTAGGAAGCAATCTTCTTCCTGATTACTCAAATCATGTGGAGTAGTAAAGTATACATAATAAAGTGTCGGAGGCAGGCAGCAAAGCATTGCGGAAAACCTGGACCCCCAAGGTTTGACTTGAAGAGTGTCAGTCACATGCAGGCAGGCGGGCGGGCTTAATCTTGATGTGTTTGTCGCTCTTGCAGCACATGATTGTGTGCCCCAACAGCAACTGGCAGCAGCATATGAGTATGAATACGAATCATACATGCACACGCATAAGAGAGGAGAGCACAGCAAGAGCGGTGGGTCACTCTCTCTCTCTCTCTCTCTCTCTGGACGGCCCAAATGCCACTGTCAAATCTTCTAAGCCAGCCTACCACAACATGTGTGGCGTATGGAAATCTGCCGTGTCCACCAGACTGGGGAGATGAAATTAATGCCTAACCACACTCCAACCCAATGCATCTCTCATTGTCCTTGCCATTCACCAGACACTGTCCCTGCAGCTGCAGGCAGTAACCGGCCAGTAGTTTCTTCTGGGGGGTACCAATGTACTACCATCGCCAAGGGGATATGAATGTTTTTGAGTGAGTGAATGAAAAGATAAAAGCTGCTGTGCTGTACTGTACAGTCTGTACTGTACTAGTGGTGGTGGTCTGTAGGCAGCTAGACAATCAGACATGGCGGTGTGACTGACTGACTGTCCAGTCCTGCATTGAGTCTCTGCTCAAGCAAGGAGGATGTCTGGGTCTGATAAGCAATGAGCACGAGGCATGAGGAAACAAACTTGCATTTGCTGGATACACCAACCACCCAGACCCAGCTACCTATCTTTCATTTGCTGGATCTGGATACTCCATGTCAATTGAATTGGCACAGGGTTTGAGCCTGAGATGCCATCGCTAGTCTGAGCTGGCTGGCCTGCTCTCTCCCCACCCCCTTCTGCACCAGATCAAGTACTCCGATCCACTTCCACTTGTGAAGGAAGCAAAGATTAAAGAGATCTAGACGAGCTGGTGTGTGTCAGACTGTCAGGGAAGGGAAGGGACCTGTCCTTGCCATCTCAATCTCATGTGTGGTACATCAACTAACTGCAAATGGATCAATCAATAGTTCCCCCGTAGCCAGCCATTGCTTCGGATCAAAGATTGCCATGCTAATCATTTGGGGGGAGGCTTTGATCCCAAAGGACACGCTGATCTGACGAAATAATAAAGATGATCTTTTCTTTTTCCAGAGCTGGCCTGGACATGTGTTCGTGTCCGATTAGAAAACAAGAGCGGCAGAGAGAGAGAGAGAGAGAGAGAGAGCGCATGACAGGAACCGTTGGTTTTGGCTCCTTGCACTTATTCTGCATCAGAATTCTGTTCTGGAGATGTGAAAATTAATGTCGACGGATTCCTATTAATAATTAGTATTATTCCCTTGCCTTCCAAGGGTGATAGTAGGCGCTGTTTGGGGGCTTAAAGCTGGATGTTGCTTCTAAAAAGCTATAAGCAACTTATGGGATAAGTCAAAAGCTGAGACAGAGGTGCTTTCCTGGTCTCTCGTGAATGCCACCGCTTATAAGCCATTTGCATGCTCTCTCTCTCTCTCCGTCGTTATTTCATCCCCTCTCGGCTCTCTCTCTCTCTCTTCTGGCTCCCATTCCCCCATCACCCTAGGGAGTCGCCGCCACCCCTCCCCTAGCCCCCTCCAACGTCGTTTGGTCACCGCCGCCGGAAGAGTACATAGCCCCTCACCCATCCCCTAGGCCACCCACGCCGTCATCCCGCCTAAAGCGTCATTGTAATGAACCTTAGTTCATAACGGGATAAACACCGCCAGGAAAAAGGCCAGACGGCGTCGGCTTGGTGGGATGAGATATTAGACTATAGACTGGGATGATAGAATCTTAGGAGGAAGATTAGATTAATTCATCTTTCTTGCTTGATTGATAATGTATACATGATATCTCTTTTATAGGGACGACCTAACTTGACCCCAAAGAAACAATCTCTATTTCTAAGAAAACTTATATCTATTAGATGGAATACATCTCTAAGGAAATAAACCCAACTAACGAGGAAACTAACTATTCTATCTCTATTTCCTAACTACTAATGCACTCGTGGGGCCCGACATGAATAGTGTGTGGTGCTACAGTACCGTATGTATGAACAGTAGCCCCGGCCCATGACAACTACTCCCCTCCTTTCGCGACAGCTCGTCCTCGAGCTGTGGCGGCGGCCATGGCTGCAACCCTAGGAGACCACATATTGACGAGAGGTTGCGATGGCTACATGAGTCTTTGGAGATCGTTGCCTCCTTGCGCGGTTGCGGCAAACTCACCGGTTGCTGCGACAGACATGGTAGCAACCTGGCAAAGATCGCGGTATTACTACAGCGTGCCGGTAGGGGGCGCGACATGCTCCGGCAGCTTCGCGACAAGACGTGGCAGCACCGTTAAAGGTTTTGGCTTGGCCGCGGCAAGCTTCGACGACACCACGGCAGGCCTCGGCAAAGCTGTGGCTGCCACAGCAGGATGTGACAACACCGCGATAGGTTCTGATGGCGTCGCTGTGGCTGCTGGAAACAACATTGCCACCATCTTTTGTTGCGCCTTCTTCTCCTTCTGATCTGCAATCATCTTCTCTAAAGTAGCATGCATGTCGAGAAAGATAGCCACCATCCTCTTGTCGTTGCCGTTGGTACTCATGGCCATCTTGTTGGCGTTAGCCTTTACCATAGCTAACGACTCGGCAGCAGGTCTGATGGTTTGATCTGTCACCATAACCATGGTAGCAGAAGTCGTGGGAAGGGATCGACTGCTCTAATACCAAATGTAATGAACCTTAGTTCATAATGGGGTAAACACCTCCAGGAAGAAGACCGGACGGTGTCGGCTTAGTGGGATGAGAGATTAGA
>CM070558.1:70002573-70007200 GCA_036346405.1 Phyllostachys edulis | reverse complement strand
GGGCCCTGGGCCTGGGCCTGGGCCTGGGCCTGGGCCACTGGGCCCTGGGCCTGGGCCACTGGGCCACTGGGCCTGGGCCTGGGCCACTGGGCCTGGGCCTGGGCCTGGGCCTGGGCCTGGGCCTGGGCCTGGGCCTGGGCCTGGGCCTGGGCCTGGGCCTGGGCCTGGGCCTGGGCCTGGGCCTGGGCCTGGGCCACTGGGCCTGGGCCTGGGCCTGGGCCTGGGCCACTGGGCCTGGGCCCTGGGCCTGGGCCTGGGCCTGGGCCTGGGCCACTGGGCCTGGGCCTGGGCCTGGGCCTGGGCCTGGGCCACTGGGCCACTGGGCCTGGGCCTGGGCCTGGGCCACTGGGCCTGGGCCTGGGCCACTGGGCCACTGGGCCACTGGGCCTGGGCCTGGGCTGGGCCTGGGCCTGGGCCTGGGCCTGGGCCACTGGGCCTGGGCCTGGGCCACTGGGCCTGGGCCTGGGCCACAGGCCTGGGCCACTGGGCCTGGGCCTGGGCCTGGGCCTGGGCCACTGGCCACTGGGCCACTGGGCCTGGGCCACTGGGCCTGGGCCACACACCTGGGCCTGGGCCACCTGGGCCACTGGGCCTGGGCCTGGGCCTGGGCCACTGGCCTGGGCCACTGGGCCACTGGGCCACTGGGCCTGGGCCTGGGCCTGGGCCTGGGCCCTGGGCCTGGGCCTGGGCCTGGGCCACTGGGCCACCTGGGCCTGGGCCTGGGCCTGGGCCTGGGCCACTGGGCCACTGGGCCTGGGCCTGGGCCTGGGCCCTGGGCCTGGGCCTGGGCCTGGGCCTGGGCCTGGGCCTGGGCCTGGGCCTGGGCCACTGGGCCACTGGGCCTGGGCCTGGGCACTGGGCCTGGGCCTGGGCCTGGGCCTGGGCCTGGGCCTGGGCCACTGGGCCTGGGCCTGGGCCTGGGCCACTGGGCCTGGGCCTGGGCCACTGGGCCTGGGCCACTGGGCCTGGGCCACTGGCCACTGGGCCTGGGCCTGGGCCTGGGCCACTGGGCCTGGGCCACTGGGCCTGGGCCACTGGGCCTGGGCCTGGGCCTGGGCCACACTGGGCCTGGGCCTGGGCCACTGGGCCTGGGCCACTGGGCCACTGGGCCTGGGCCTGGGCCTGGGCCACTGGGCCTGGGCCTGGGCCTGGGCCTGGGCCACTGGGCCACTGGGCCTGGGCCACTGGGCCTGGGCCTGGGCCTGGGCCACTGGGCCTGGGCCACTGGGCCTGGGCCTGGGCCTGGGCCACTGGGCCTGGGCCTGGGCCTGGGCCTGGGCCACTGGGCCTGGGCCTGGGCCTGGGCCTGGGCCTGGGCCTGGGCCTGGGCCACTGGGCCTGGGCCACTGGGCCTGGGCCACTGGGCCTGGGCCACTGGGCCTGGGCCTGGGCCTGGGCCTGGGCCTGGGCCACTGGGCCTGGGCCTGGGCCACTGGGCCACTGGGCCTGGGCCTGGGCCTGGGCCTGGGCCTGGGCCTGGGCCTGGGCCACTGGGCCTGGGCCTGGGCCACTGGGCCACTGGGCCTGGGCCTGGGCCACTGGGCCTGGGCCTGGGCCACTGGGCCTGGGCCACTGGGCCTGGGCCTGGGCCTGGGCCTGGGCCTGGGCCTGGGCCACTGGGCCTGGGCCTGGGCCTGGGCCTGGGCCACTGGGCCTGGGCCTGGGCCTGGGCCTGGGCCTGGGCCTGGGCCTGGGCCACTGGGCCTGGGCCTGGGCCTGGGCCTGGGCCACTGGGCCTGGGCCTGGGCCTGGGCCTGGGCCTGGGCCACTGGGCCTGGGCCTGGGCCACTGGGCCTGGGCCACTGGGCCTGGGCCTGGGCCACTGGGCCTGGGCCTGGGCCTGGGCCTGGGCCACTGGGCCACTGGGCCACTGGGCCTGGGCCTGGGCCTGGGCCTGGGCCTGGGCCTGGGCCACTGGGCCACTGGGCCTGGGCCTGGGCCTGGGCCTGGGCCACTGGGGCCTGGGCCACTGGGCCACTGGGCCTGGGCCACTGGGCCACTGGGCCTGGGCCACTGGGCCTGGGCCACTGGGCCTGGGCCACCTGGGCCTGGGCCTGGGCCTGGGCCTGGGCCTGGGCCACTGGGCCTGGGCCACTGGGCCACTGGGCCACTGGGCCTGGGCCTGGGCCTGGGCCTGGGCCTGGGCCACTGGGCCTGGGCCTGGGCCTGGGCCTGGGCCTGGGCCCTGGGCCTGGGCCACTGGGCCTGGGCCACTGGGCCTGGGCCACTGGGCCTGGGCCTGGGCCTGGGCCTGGGCCTGGGCTGGGCCTGGGCCTGGGCCTGGGCCTGGGCCTGGGCCTGGGCCTGGGCCACTGGGCCACTGGGCCTGGGCCTGGGCCACCTGGGCCTGGGCTGGGGCCTGGGCCTGGGCCTGGCCCTGGGCCACTGGGCCACTGGGCCACTGGGCCTGGGCCTGGGCCTGGGCCTGGGCCTGGGCCTGGGCCACTGGGCCACTGGGCCTGGGCCTGGGCCACTGGGCCACTGGGCCTGGGCCTGGGCCTGGGCCACTGGGCCACTGGGCCTGGGCCTGGGCCTGGGCCTGGGCCACTGGGCCTGGGCCTGGGCCTGGGCCTGGGCCACTGGGCCTGGGCCTGGGCCTGGGCCTGGGCCTGGGCCTGGGCCACTGGGCCTGGGCCACTGGGCCACTGGGCCTGGGCCACTGGGCCTGGGCCTGGGCCTGGGCCACTGGGCCACTGGGCCTGGGCCTGGGCCACTGGGCCACTGGGCCTGGGCCTGGGCCACTGGGCCTGGGCCACTGGGCCACTGGGCCACTGGGCCTGGGCCTGGGCCTGGGCCACTGGGCCACTGGGCCTGGGCCACTGGGCCTGGGCCACTGGGCCTGGGCCTGGGCCTGGGCCACTGGCCTGGGCCTGGGCCTGGGCCACTGGGCCTGGGCCTGGGCCTGGGCCACTGGGCCTGGGCCTGGGCCACTGGGCCACTGGGCCACCTGGGCCTGGGCCTGGGCCACTGGGCCTGGGCCACTGGGCCACCTGGGCCTGGGCCTGGGCCTGGGCCTGGGCCTGGGCCACTGGCCTGGGCCACTGGGCCACTGGGCCTGGGCCTGGGCCTGGGCCACTGGGCCTGGGCCTGGGCCTGGGCCTGGGCCACTGGGCCTGGGCCACTGGGCCTGGGCCACTGGGCCTGGGCCTGGGCCTGGGCCACTGGGCCTGGGCCACTGGCCCTGGGCCTGGGCCTGGGCCTGGGCCTGGGCCTGGGCCTGGGCCTGGGCCTGGGCCTGGGCCTGGGCCACTGGGCCACTGGGCCACTGGGCCTGGGCCACTGGGCCTGGGCCACTGGGCCTGGGCCACTGGCCACTGGGCCTGGGCCACTGGGCCACTGGGCCTGGGCCTGGGCCTGGGCCTGGGCCACTGGGCCACTGGGCCTGGGCCACTGGGCCACTGGGCCTGGGCCACTGGGCCTGGGCCTGGGCCACTGGGCCTGGGCCTGGGCCTGGGCCTGGGCCTGGGCCTGGGCCTGGGCCTGGGCCACTGGGCCTGGGCCTGGGCTGGGCCTGGGCCTGGCCTGGGCCACTGGGCCTGGGCCTGGGCCTGGGCCACTGGGCCTGGGCCACTGGGCCACTGGGCCACTGGGCTGGGCCTGGGCCTGGGCCTGGGCCTGGGCCACTGGGCCTGGGCCACTGGGCCACTGGCCCTGGGCCACTGGGCCTGGGCCTGGGCCTGGGCCTGGGCCACTGGGCCTGGGCCACTGGGCCTGGGCCTGGGCCTGGGCTGGGCCACTGGCCTGGGCCACAGGGCCACTGGGCCTGGGCCTGGGCCACTGGGCCTGGGCCTGGGCCTGGGCCTGGGCCTGGGCCACTGGGCCACTGGGGCCTGGGCCACTGGGCCTGGGCCACAGGGCCTGGGCCTGGGCCTGGGCCTGGGCCACTGGGCCTGGGCCTGGGCCTGGGCTGGGCCTGGGCCTGGGCCACTGGGCCTGGGCCTGGGCCTGGGCCTGGGCCTGGGCCTGGGCCTGGGCCTGGGCCTGGGCCACTGGGCCACTGGGCCTGGGCCACTGGGCCTGGGCCTGGGCCTGGGCCACTGGCCACTGGGCCTGGGCCTGGGCCACTGGGCCTGGGCCTGGGCCTGGGCCACTGGGCCTGGGCCACTGGGCCACTGGGCCTGGGCTGGCCACTGGGCCACTGGGCCTGGGCCTGGGCCACTGGGCCACCTGGGCCTGGGCCTGGGCCTGGGCCTGGGCCACTGGGGCCACTGGGCCACTGGGCCTGGGCCACTGGGGGGCCTGGGCCACTGGCCACTGGGCCTGGGCCTGGGCCTGGGCCACTGGGCCTGGGCCTGGGCCTGGGCCTGGGCCTGGGCCTGGGCCACTGGGCCACTGGGCCACTGGGCCTGGGCCACTGGGCCTGGGCCTGGGCCTGGGCCTGGGCCACTGGGCCTGGGCCACTGGGCCTGGGCCTGGGCCTGGGCCACTGGGCCTGGGCCTGGGCCTGGGCCTGGGCCACTGGGCCACTGGGCCTGGGCCACTGGGCCTGGGCCTGGGCCACTGCCCTGGGCCTGGGCCTGGGCCTGGGCCTGGGCCTGGGCCACTGGGCCTGGGCCACTGGGCCACTGGGCCTGGGCCTGGGCCTGGGCCTGGGCCACTGGGCCTGGGCCACTGGGCCTGGGCCTGG